>CAKAJE020000516.1:0-38776 GCA_916610135.2 Macropis europaea | reverse complement strand
CGCTCCTATTTCAGATAGCGTATTGGGCTAAGCGGCATCTCAAAGCGCATGAAATGGCGAGTAAAATGCACTATTAAACTTCTAGGGTAGGGCAAACAGAGACCCGATTAGATCATTTTACATTATGGTTATAAAAGAATTCAGCGAAATTCTATCACATTTGTTCAACTTACGTCGCACCTATTTCAGATAACGTATTGGGCTAACCGGCATCTCCATGGGCATGAAATGGCGAGTAAAATGCACTATTAAACTTCTAGGGTAAGGCAAACAGAGACCCGATTAGATCATCTAATATTATGGTTAATTTAAGAATTCAGCAAAATTCTATCACATTTGTTCAATTTACGTCACTCCTATTTCAGATAGCGTACTGGGCTAGGCGGCAACTTAAAGCGCGCGGAATGGCGAGTAAAATGCACTATTAAACTTCTATGATAGGGCAATCAGTGACCCGATTAGAACATTTTATAATATAGTTAGTTTAAGAATTCAGCGAAATTCTATCACATTTGTTCAATTTACGTCGCTCCTATTTCAGATAGCGTATTCGGCTAAGCGGCATCTCAAAGCGCACGAAATGGCGAATAAAATGCACTATTAAACTTCTCGGCTAGGGCGAACAGAGACCCGATTAGATCATTTTACATGTTGGTTAATAAAAGAATTCAGCGAAATTCTATCACATTTGTTCAATTTACGTTGCTCCTATTTCAGATACCATATCGGGCTAAGCGGCATCTCAAAGCGCATGAAATGACGAGTGAAATGCACTATTAAACTTCAAGGGTAGGGCGAACAGAGACCCGAGTAGATCATTTTATATTATGGTTAATTTAAGAATTCAGCGAAAATCTATCACATTTGTTCAATTTACGTCGCTCCTATTTCAGATAGCGTATTGGGCTAAGCGGCCTCTCAAAGCGCATGAAATGGCGAGTAAAATGCGCTATTAAACTTCTAGGATAAGGCAAACAGAGACCCGATAAGATCATTTTATATTACGGTTAATATAACAATGCAGCGTAATTCTATCACATTTGTTCAACTTACGTCGCTCCTATTTCAGATAGCGTAGTGGGCTAGGCGGCATCTCAAAGCGCATGAAATGGCGAGTGAAATGCACTATTAGACTTCTATGGTAGGGCGAACAGAGACTCGATTAGATCATTTTACATTAAGGTTAATATAAGAATTCACGGAAATTCTATCACATTTGTTCAATTTACGTCGCTCCTATTTCACATAGCGTATTGGGCTATGCGGCGTCTCAAAGCGCATAAAATGTCGAGTAAAATGCACTATTAAACTTCAAGGATAAGCCAAACAGAGACCCGATTAGATCATTTTATATTACGTATAATATAAGAATTCTGCGTAATTCTATCACATTTGTTCAACTTACGTCGCTCCTATTTCAGATAGCATACTGTGCTAGGCGACATCTGAAAGCGCGTGGAATGGCGAGCAAAATGCACTATTAAACTTCTAGGCTAGGGCGAACAGAGACCCGATTAGATCATTTTACATTTTGGTTAATTTAAGAATTCAGCGAAATTCTATCACATTCGTTCAATTTACGTCGCTCCTATTTCAGATAGCGTATTGGGCAAAGCGGCATCTTAAAGCGCGTGGAATGGCGAGTAAAATGAACTATTAAACTTCTAGGGTAGGGCAAACAGAGATCCGATTAGATCATTTTACATTATGGTTATAAAAGTATTCAGCGAAATTCTATCACATTTGTTCAACTTACGTCGCTCCTATTTCAGATAACGTATTGGGCTAACCGGCATCTCCATGGGCATAAAATGGCGTGTAAAATGCACTATTAAACTTCTAGGGTAAGGCAAACAGAGACCCGATTAGATCATCTAATATTATGGTTAATTTAAGAATTCAGCAAAATTCTATCACATTTGTTCAATTTACGTCAATCCTATTTCAGATACCATATTGGGCTAAGCGGCATCTCAAAGCGCATGAAATGACGAGTGAAATGCACTATTAAACTTCTAGGGTAGGGCGAACAGAGACCCGATTAGATCATTTTATATTATGGTTAAGTTAAGGACTCAGCGAAAATCTATCACATTTGTTCAATTTACGTCGCTCCTTTTTCAGATAGCGTACTGGGCTAGGCGGCATCTTAAAGCGCGTGGAATGGCGAGTAAAATCCGCTATTAAACTTCTAGGCTAGGGCGAACAGGGACCCGATTAGATCATTTTACATTATGGTTAATAAAAGAATTCAGCGAAATTCTATCACATTTGTTCAATTTACGTCGCTCCTATTTCAGATAGCGTATTCGGCTAAGCGGCATCTCAAAGCGCACGAAATGGCGAATAAAATGCACTATTAAACTGCTCGGCTAGGGCGAACAGAGACCCGATTAGATCATTTTACATGTTGGTTAATAAAAGAATTCAGCGAAATTCTATCACATTTGTTCAATTTACGTCGCTCCTATTTCAGATACCATATTGGGCTAAGCGGCATCTCAAAGCGCATGAAATGACGAGTGAAATGCACTATTAAACTTCTAGGGTAGGGCGAACAGAGACCCGATTAGATCATTTTATATTTTGGTTTATTTAAGAATTCAGGGAAATTCTATCACATTTGTTCAATTTACGTCGCTCCTATTTCAGATAGCGTATTGGGCTAAGCGGCCTCTCAAAGCGAATGAAATGGCGAGTAAAATGCGCTATTAAACTTCTAGGATAAGGCAAACAGAGACCCGATAAGATCATTTTATGTTACGGTTAATATAAGAATGCAGCGTAATTCTATCACATTTGTTCAACTTACGTCGCTCCTATTTCAGATAGCGTACTGGGCTAGGCGGCATCTCAAAGCGCATGAAATGGCGAGTGAAATGCACTATTAGACTTCTATGGTAGGGCGAACAGAGACCCGATTAGATCATTTTACATTAAGGTTAATATAAGAATTCACGGAAATTCTATCACATTTGTTCAATTTACGTCGCTCCTATTTCACATAGCGTATTGGGCTATGCGGCATCTCAAAGCGCATAAAATGACGAGTAAAATGCACTATTAGACTTCTATGGTAGGGCGAACAGAGTCCCGATTCGATCATTTTATATTATGGTTAATTTAAGAATTCAGCGAAATTCTATCACATTTGTTCAATTTACGTCGCTCCAATTTCAGGTAGCGTATTGGGCTAAGCGGCATCTCAAAGCGCTTGAAATGGCGAATAAAATGCACTATTATATTTCTACGCTAGGGCGAACAGAGACCCGATTAGATCATTTTACGTTATGGTTAATAAAAGAATTCAGCGAAATTCTATCACATTTGTTCAACATACGTCGCTCCTATTTCAGATAGCGTATTGGGCTAAGCGGCATCTCAAAGCGCATGAAATGGCGAGTAAAATGCACTATTAAACTTCTATGATAGGGCAATCAGTGACCCGATTATATCACTTTATATTATAGTTAATTAAAGAATTCAGCGAAATTCTATCACATTTGTTCAATTTACATCGCTCCTATTTCAGATAGCGTATTGGGCTAAGCGGCATCTCAAAGCGCATGAAATGACGAGTGAAATGCACTATTAAACTTCTAGGGTAAGGGCAATCAGAGACCCGATTAGATCATTTTATATTTTGGTTAATATATGAATTCAGCGAAATTCTATCACATTTGTTCAACTCACGCCGCTCCTGCATGAGATAGCGTATTGGGCTAAGCGGCATCTCAAAGCGCATGAAATGCCGAGTAAAACGCACTATTAAACTTCTAGGGTAGGGCAAACAGAGACCCGATTTGATCATTTTATATTATGGTTAATTTAAGAATTCAGCAAAATTCTGTCACATTTGTACAATTTACGTTGCTCCTATTTCAGATAGCGTACTGCGCTGGGCGGCATCTTAAAGCGCGTGGAATGGCGACTAAAATGCACTATTAAACTTCTATGATAGGGCAATCAGAGACCCGATTAGATCATTATATAATTTGGTTATTATAAGAATTCAGCAAAATTCGATCACATTTGTTCAATTTACGTCGCTCCTATTTCAGACGGCGTATTGGGCTAAGCGGCATCTAAAGGCGCATGAAATGGAGAGCAAAATCCACTATTAAACTTCTAGGGTATGGCAAACAGAGACCCGATTAGATCATTTTACATTATGGTTAATAAAAGAATTCAGCGAAATTCTATCACACTTGTTCAATTTACGTCTCTCCTATTTCAGATAGCGCAGTGTGCTAAGCGGCATCTCAAAGCGCGTGAAATGACGAGTGAAATGCACTATTAAACTTCTAGGGTGAGGGAAAGAGAGCCCCGATTAGATCATTTTATATTACGGTTAGTATAAGAATTCATCAAAATTCTGTTACATTTGTTCAATTTACGTTGCTCCTATTTCAGATAGCGTACTCGGCTTGGCGGCATCTTAAAGCGCGTGGAATGACGAGTGAAATGCACTATTAAACTTCTAGGGTACGGCAAACAGAGACCCGATTAGATCATTTTATATTACCGTTAATTTAAGAATTCAGCAAAATTCTATCACATTTGTTCAATTTACGTCGCTCCTATTTCAGATAGCGTACGGGGCTAGGCGGCATCTTAAAGCGCGTGGAATGGCGAGTAAAATGCACTATTAAACATCTATGATAGGGCAATCAGGGACCCGATCAGATCATTTTATATTTTGGTTAATTTAAGAATTCAACGAAATTCTATCACATTTGTTCAATTTACGTCGCTCCTATTTCAGATAGCGTATTGGGATAAGCGGCATCACAAAGCGCATGAAATGGCGAGTAAAATGCAGTATTAAACTTCTAGGGTAAGGCAAACAGGGACCCGATTAGATCATTTTACATTATGGTTAATAAAAGAATTCAGCGAAATTCTATCACATTTGTTCAATCTACGTCGCTCCTATTTCAGATACCATATTGGGCAAAGCGGCATCTCAAAGCGCATGAAATGACGAGTGAAATGCACTATTAAACTTCAAGGGTAGGGCGAACAGAGACCCGAGTAGATCATTTTATATTATGGTTAATTTAAGAATGCAGCGAAAATCTATCACATTTGTTCAATTTACGTCGCTCCTATTTCAGATAGCGTATTGGGCTAAGCGGCCTCTCAAAGCGCATGAAATGGCGAGTAAAATGCGCTATTAAACTTCTAGGATAAGGCAAACAACGACCCGATAAGATCATTTTATATTACGGTTAATATAACAATGCAGCGTAATTCTATCACATTTGTTCAACTTACGTCGCTCCTATTTCAGATAGCGTAGTGGGCTAGGCGGCATCTCAAAGCGCATGAAATGGCGAGTGAAATGCACTATTAGACTTCTATGGTAGGGCGAACAGAGACCCGATTAGATCATTTTACATTAAGGTTAATATAAGAATTCACGGAAATTCTATCACATTTGTTCAATTTACGTCGCTCCTATTTCACATAGCGTATTGGGCTATGCGGCATCTCAAAGCGCATAAAATGTCGAGTAAAATGCACTATTAAACTTCTAGGATAAGCCAAACAGAGACCCGATTAGATCATTTTATATTACGGTTAATATAAGAATTCTGCGTAATTCTATCACATTTGTTCAATTTACGTCGCTCCTATTTCAGATACCAGATTGGATTAAGCGGCATCTCAAAGCGCATGAAATGACGAGTGAAATGCACTATTAAACTTCTAGGGTAGGGCGAACAGAGACCCGATTATATCATTTTATATTATGGTTAAGTTAAGGACTCAGCGAAAATCTATCACATTTGTTCAATTTACGTCGCTCCTTTTTCAGATAGCGTACTGGGCTAGGCGGCATCTTAAAGCGCGTGGAATGGCGAGTAAAATCCGCTATTAAACTTCTAGGCTAGGGCGAACAGGGACCCGATTAGATCATTTTACATTATGGTTAATAAAAGAATTCAGCGAAATTCTATCACATTTGTTCAATTTACGTCGCTCCTATTTCAGATAGCGTATTGGGCTAAGCGGCATCTCAAAGCGCAAGAAATGGCGAGTAAAATGCACTATTAAACTTCTCGGCTAGGGCGAACAGAGAGCCGATTAGATCATTTTACATTATGGTTAATAAAAGAATTCAGCGTAATTCTATCACATTTGTTCAATTTACGACGCTCCTATTTCAGATAGCGTATTGGGCTAAGCGGCATCTCAAAGCGCATGAAATTACGAGTGAAATGCACTATTAAACTTCTAGGGTAGGGCAAACAGAGACCCGATTAGATCATTTTATATTATGGTTAATGTAAGAATTCAGCAAAATTCTGTCACATTTGTTCAATTTACGTCGCTCTTATTTCAGATAGCGTATTGGGCTAAGCGGAATCTCAAAGCGCATGAAATGGCGAGTAAAATTCACTATTAAACTTCTAGGATAAGGCAAACAGAGACCCGATTAGATCGTTTTATATTACGGATAATATAAGAATTCAGCGTAATTCTATCACATTTGTTCAACCTACGTCGCTCCTATTTCAGATAGCGTATTGGGCTAAGCGGCATCTCAAAGCGCATCAAATGACGAGTGAAGTGCACTATTATACTTCTAGGGTAAGGGAAAGAGAGACCCGATTAGATCATTTTATATTACGGTTAATATAAGAATTAAGCGTAATTATATCACATTTATTCAATTTACGTCACTCCTATTTCAGATAGCCTACTGGGCTAGCCGGCATCTTAAAGCTGGTGGAATAGCGAGTAAAATGCACTATTAAACTTCTATGATAGGGCAATCAGGGACCCGATTAGATCATTTTACATTTTGGTTAATATATGAATGCAGCGAAATTCTATCACATTTGTTCAATTTACGTCGCTCCTATGTCAGATAGCGTATTGGGCTAAGCGGCATCTCAAAGCGCATGAAATGTCGAGTAAAACGCACTATTAAACTTCTAGGGTACGGCAAACAGAGGCCCGATTAGATCATTTTACATTAAGGTTAATATAAGAATTCAGCGAAATTCTATCACATTTGTTCAATTTACGTCGCTCCTATTTCTGATAGCGTATTGGGCTAAGCAGCATCTCAAAGCGCATGAAATGCCGAGTAAAATGCACTATTAAACTTCTAGGGTATGGCAAACAGAGACCCGATTAGATCATTTTATATTATGGTTAATTTAAGAATTCAGCAGAATTCTGTCACATTTGTTCAATTTACGTTGCTCCTATTTCAGATAGCGTACTGGGCTAGGCGGCATCTTAAAGCGCGTGGAACGGCGAGTAAAATGCACTACTAAACTTCTATGATAGGGCAATCAGAGACCCGATTAGATCATTTTATATTCTGTTTAATATAAGAATTCAGCGAAATACTATCACATTTGTTCAATTTACATCGCTCCTATTTCAGATAGCGTATTGGGCCAAGCGGCATCTCAAAGCGCATGAAATGGCGAATAAAATGCACTATTAAACCTCTCGGCTAGGGCGAACAGAGACCCGATTAGATCATTTTCCATTATGGTTAATAAGAGAATTCAGCAAAATTCTATCACATTTGTTCAATTTACGTCACTGCTATTCCAGATAGCGTATTGGGCTAAGCGGCATCTCTATGCGCATGAAATGGCAAGTAAAATGCACTGTTAAACTTCTAGGGTAATGCAAACAGAGACCCGATTAGATCATTTTATATTACGGTTAATATAAGAATTCACCGTAATTCTATCACATTTGTTCAACTTACGTCGCTCCTATTTTAGATAGCGTACTGGCCTAGGCGGCATCTTAAAGCGCGTGGAATGGCGAGTAAAATGCACTATTAACCTTCTAGGATAAGCCAAACAGAGACCCGATTAGATCATTTTATATTACGGTTAATATAAGAATTCAGTGTAATTCCATCACATTTGTTCAACTTACGTCGCTCCTATTTCAGATAGCATACTGGGCTAGGCGGCATCTTAAAGCGCGTGGAATGGCGAGTAAAATGCACTACTAAACTTCTATGATAGGGCAATCAGAGACCCGATTAGATCATTTTATATTTTGTTTAATATAAGATTTCAGGGAAATTCTATCACATTTTTTCAATTTACGTCGCTCCTATTTCAGATAGCGTATTGGGCTACGTGGCATCTCAAAGCGCATGAAATGACGAGTAAAATGCACTATTAAAGTTCTAGGGTAGGGCAAACAGAGACCCGATTAGATCATTTTATATTATGGTTAATTTAAGAATTCAGCGAAATTCTATCACATTCGTTCAATTTACGTCGCTCCTATTTCAGATAGGGTATTGGGCAAAGCGGCATCTCAAAGCGCATGAAATGACGAGTAAAATGCACTGTTAAACTTCTAGGGTAGGGCAAGCAGAGACCCGATTAGATCATTTTATATTATGGTTAATAAAAGAATTCAGCGAAATTCTATCACATTTGTTCAACTTACGTCGCTCCTATTTCAGATAGCGTATTGGGCAAAGCGGCATCTCAAAGCGTATGAAATGGCGAGTAAAATGCACTGTTAAACTTCTAGGGTAGGGCAAGCAGAGAACCGATTAGATCATTTTATATTTTGTTTAATATAAGATTTCAGGGAAATTGTATCACATTTGTTCAATTTATGTCGCTCCTATTTCAGATAGCGTATTCCGCTAAGCGGAATCTCAAAGCGCATAAAGTGGCGAATAAAATTCACTATTAAACTTCTAGGCTAGGGCGAACAGAGACCCGATCAGATCATTTTACATTATGGTTAATAAAAGAATTCAGCGAAATTCTATCACATTTGTTCAATTTATATCGCTCCTATTTCAGATTGCGTATTGGGCTAAGCGGCATCTCAAAGCGCATGAAATGGCGAGTAAAATGCACTATTTAAGTTCTAGGGTAGGGCAAACAGAGACCCGATTAGATCATTTTATATTATGGTTAATTTAAGAATCCAGCAAAATTCTATCACATTTGTTCAATTTACGTCGCTCCTATTTCGGATAGCGTACTGGGCTAGGCGGCATCCTAAAGCGCGTGGAGTGGCGAGTAAAATGCACTATTAATGTTCTATGATAGGGCAATCAGAGACCCGATTAGATCATTTTATATTTTGGTTAATATAAGAATTCAGCGAAATTCTATCACATTTGTTCAACTTACGTCTCTCCTATTTTAGATAGCGTACAGGGCTAGGCGGCCTCTTAAAGCGCGTGGAATGGCGAGTAAAATGCACTACTAAACTTCTATCATAGGGCAATCAGAGACCCGATTAGATCATTTTATATTTTGTTTAATATAAGATTTCAGGGAAATTCTATCACATTTGTTCAATTTACGTCGCTCCTGTTTCAGATATCGTATTCGGCTAAGCGGCATCTCAAAGCGCATGAAATGGCGAATAAAATGCACTATTAAACTTCTAGGCTAGGGCGAACAGAGACCCGATCAGATCATTTTACATTATCGTTAATAAAAGAATTCAGCGAAATTCTATCACATTTGTTCAACTTACCTCGCTTCTATTTCAGATAGCGTATTGGGCTAAGCGGCATCTCAAAGCGCATGAAATGACGAGTGAAATGCACTATTAAACTTCTAGTGTAGGGCGAACAGAGACCCGATTAGATCATTTTATATTATGGTTAATTTAAGAATTCAGCGAAAATATATCACATTTGTTCAATTTACGTCGCTCTTATTTCAGATAGCGTATTGGTCTAAGCGGCCTCTCAAAGCGCATGAAATGCCGAGTAAAATGCGCTAATAAACTTCTAGGGTAAGGCAAACAGGGACCCGATTAGATCACATTATATTACGGTTAATATAAGAATGCAGCGTAATTCTATCACATTTGTTCAAGTTACGTCGCTCCTACTTCAGATAGCGTACTGGGCTAGGCGGCATCTTAAAGCGCGTAGAATGGCGAGTAAAATGCACTACTAATCTTCTATGATATGGCAATCAGAGACCCGATTAGATCATTTTATATTTTGTTTAATATAACATTTCAGGGAAATTCTATCACATTTGTTCAATTTACGTCGCTCCTATTTCAGATAGCGTATTGGGCTAACCAGCATCTCAAAGCGCATGAAATGGCGACTAAAATGCACTATTAAACTTCTAGGTTAGGGCGAACAGAGACCCGATCAGATCATTTTATATTTTGTTTAATATAAGGTTTCAGGGAAATTCTATCACATTTGTTAAATTTACGTCGCTCCTAATTCAGATAGCGTATTGGGCTAAGCGGCATTTCAAAGCGCATGAAATAGCGAGTAAAATGCACTATTCAACTTCTAGGATACGGCAAACAGAGACCCGATTAGATCATTTTATATTACGGTTAATATAAGAATGCGGCGTAATTCTATCACATTTGTTCAACTTACGTCGCTCCTATTTCAGATAGCGTACTGGGCTAGGCGCATCTTAATGCGCGTGAAATGGCGAGTAAAATGCACTACTAAACTTCTATGATAGGGCAATCAGAGACCCGATTAGATCATTTTATATTTTGTTTAATATTAGATTTCAGGGAAATTCTATCACATTTGTTCAATTTACGTCGCTCCTATTTCAGATAGCGTATTCGGCTAAGCGGCATCTCAAAGCGCATGAAATGGCGAATAAAATGCACTATTAAACTTCTAGGCTAGGGCGAACAGAGACCCGATCAGATCATTTTACATTATCGTTAATAAAAGAATTCAGCGAAATTCTATCACATTTGTTCAACTTACCTCGCTCCTATTTCAGATAGCGTATTGGGCTAAGCAGCATATCAAAGCGCATGAAATGGCGAGTGAAATGCACTATTAAACTTCTAGGTTAGGGCAAACAGAGACCCGATTAGATCATTTTATATTATGGTTAATTTAAGAATTCAGCGAAATTCTATCACATTTGTTCAATTTATGTCGCTCCTATTTCAGATAGCGTACTGGGCTGGGCAGCAACCTAAAGCGCGTGGAGTGGCGAGTAAAATGCACCATTAATCTCCTATGATAGGGCAATCAGAGACCCGATTAGATCATTTTATATTTTGGTTAATATTAGAATTCAGCGAAATTCTATCACATTTGTTCAATTTACGTCGCTCCTATTTCAGATACCGTATTGGGCTAAGCGGCATCTCAAAGCGCATGAAATGGCGAATAAAATGCACTATTATACTTCTAGGTTAGGGCAAACAGAGACCCGAGTAGATCATCTAATATTATGGTTAATTTAAGAATTCTGCGACATTATATCACATTTGTTCAATTTACGTCGCTCCTATTTCAGATAGCGTACTGGGCTAGGCGGCATCTTAAAGCGCGTGAAATGGCGAGTAAAATGCACTACTAAACTTCTATGATAGGGCAATCAGAGACACGTTTAGACCATTTTATATTTTGTTTAATATAAGGTTTCAGGGAAATTCTATCACATTTGTTAAATTTACGTCGCTCCTGTTTCAGATATCGTATTCGGCTAAGCGGCCTCTCAAAGTGCATGAAATGGCGAGTAAAATGCACTATTAAACTTCTAGGGTAGGGCAAACAGAGACCCGATCAGATCATTTTACATTATGGTTAATAAAAGAATTCAGCGAAATTCTATCACATTTGTTCAACTTACGTCGCTGCTATTTCATATAGCGTATTGGGCTAAGCGGCATCTCAAAGCGCATGAAATGGCAAGTGAAATGCACTATTAGACTTCTTTGGTAGGGCGAACAGAGACCCGATTAGATCATCTAATATTATGGTTAATTTAAGAATTCAGCAAAATTCTATCACATTTGTTCAATTTACGTCGCTCCTATTTCAGATAGCGTATTGGGCTAAGCGGCATCTCAAAGCGCATGAAATGGCGAGTGAAATGCACTATTAGACTTCTTTGGTAGGGCGAACAGAGACCCGATTAGATCATCTAATATTATGGTTAATTTAAGAATTCAGCGTAATTCTATCATATTTGTTCAATTTACGTCGCTCCTATTTCAGATGCGTATTGGACTAAGCGGCATCTCAAAGCGCATGAAATGGCGAGTAAAATGCACTATTAAACTTCTAGGGTAAGGCAAACAGAGACCCGATTTGATCATTTTATATTACGGTTAATATAAGAATTCAGCGTAATTCTATCACATTTGTTCAACTTACGTCGCTCCTATTTCAGATAGCGTACTGGGCTAGGCGGCATCTTAAAGCGTGTGGAAGGGCGAGTAAACTGCACTACTAAACTTCTATGATAGGGCAATCACAGTCCCGATTAGATCATTTTATATTTTGGTTAATATAAGAATTCAGCGAAATTCTATCACATTTGTTCAATTTACGTCGCTCCTATTTCAGATAGCGTATTGGGCTAAGGGGCATCTCAAAGCGCATGAAATGGCGAGTAAAATGCACTATTAAACTTCTAGGGTAAGGCAAACAGAGACCCGATTAGATCATTTTATATTATGGTTTATATAAGAATTCAGCGTAATTCTATCACATTTGTTCAATTTACATCGCTCCTATTTCAGATAGCGTATTGGGCTAAGCGGCATCTCAAAGCGCATGAAATGAGGAGTAAAATGCGCTATTAAATTTCTAGGGTAGGGCCAGCAGAGACCCGCATAGATCATTTTATATTATGGTTAATTTAAGAATTCAGCGAAATTCTATCACATTTGATCAATTTACGTCGCTCCTATTTCAGATAGCGTATTGGGCTAAGCGGCATCTCAAAGCGCATGAAATGGCGAATAAAATGCACTATTAAACTTCTAGGCTAGGGCGAACAGAGACCGGATTAGATCATTTTACGTTAAGGTTAATAAAAGAATTCAGCGAAATTCTATCACATTTGTTCAATTTACGTCGCTCCTATTTCAGATAGCTTATAGGGCTAAGAGGCATCTCAAAGCGCATGAAATGACGAGTGAAATGCACTATTAAACTTCTAGGATAGGGCAATCAGAGACCCGATTAGATCATTTTATATTTTGGTTAATATAAGAATTCAGCGAAATTCTATCACAATTGTTCTATTTACGTCGCTCCTATTTCAGATGGGTATTGGGCTAAGCGGCATCTCAAAACGCATGAAATGGCGAGTAAAACGCACTATTAAACTTCTAGGGTAAGGCAAACAGAGACCCGATTAGATCATTTTATATTACGGTTAATATAAGAATACAGCGTAATTCTATCACATTTGTTCAACTTACGTCGCTCCTATTTCAGATAGCGTACTGGGCTAGGCGGCATCTTAAAGCGCGTGGAAGGGCGAGTAAAATGCACTACTAAACTTCTATGATAGGGCAATCAGAGTCCCGATTGGATCATTTTATATTTTGGTTAATATAAGAATTCAGCGAAATTCTATCACATTTGTTCAATTTACGTCGCTCCTATTTCAGATAGCGTATTGGGCTAAACGGCATCTCAGAGCGCATGAAATGACGAGTAAAATGCACTGTTAAACTTCTAGGGTAGGGCAAACAGAGACCCGATTAGATCATTTCATATTATGGTTTATTTAAGAATTCAGAAAAATTCTATCACATTTGTTCAATTTACGTCGCTCCTATTTCAGATAGCTTATTGGGCTAAGAGGCATCTGAAAGCGCATGAAATGACGAGTGAAATGCACTATTAAACTTCTAGGATAAGGCAAACAGCGACCCGATTGCATCATTTTATATTACGGTTAATATAAGAATTCAGAGAAATTCTATCACATTTGTTCAATTTACATCGCTCCTATTTCAGATAGCGTATTGGGCTAAGCGGCATCTCAAAGCTCATGAAATGACGAGTAAAATGCACTATTAAACTTCTAGGGTAGGGCAAACAGAGACCCGATTAGATAATTTTATATTATAGTTAATTTAAGAATTCAGCGAAATTCTATCACATTTGTTCAATTTACGTCGCTCCTATTTCAGATAACTAATTGGGCTAAGAGGCATCTCAAAGCGCATGAAATGCCGAGTGGAATGCACTATTAAACTTCTAGGGTACGGCAAACAGAGACCCGATTAGTTCATTTTATATTATGGTTTATATAAGAATTCAGCGTAATTCTATCACATTTGTTCAATTTACATCGCTCCTATTTCAGATAGCGTATTGGGCTAAGCGGCATCTCAAAGCGCAGGAAATGAGGAGTAAAATGCGCTATTAAATTTCTAGGGTAGGGCAAGCAGAGACCCGCATAGATCATTTTATATTATGGTTAATTTAAGAATTCAGCGAAATTCTATCACATTTGATCAATTTACGTCGCTCCTATTTCAGATAGCGTATTGGGCTAAGCGGCATCTCAAAGCGCATGAAATGGCGAATAAAATGCACTATTAAACTTCTAGGCTAGGGCGAACAGAGACCGGATTAGATCATTTTACGTTAAGGTTAATAAAAGAATTCAGCGTAATTCTATCACATTTGTTCAATTTACGTCGCTGATATTTCAGATAGCGTATTGGGCTAAGCGGCATCTCAAAGCGCAAGAAATGGCGAGTGAAATGAACTATTAAACTTCTAGGGTAGGGCGAACAGAGACCCGATTAGATCATTTTACATTAAGGTTAATACAAGAATTCAGCGTAATTCTATCACATTTGTTCAATTTACGTCGCTGATATTTCAGATAGCGTATTGGGCTAAGCGGCATCTCAAAGCGCAAGAAATGGCGAGTAAAATGCACTATTAAACTTCTAAGATAGGGCAAACAGAGACCCGATAAGATCATTTTATATTATGGTTAATTTAACAATTCAGCGAAACTCTATCATATTTGTTCAATTTACGTCGCTCCTATTTCAGATAGCTTATTGGCCTAAGAGGCATCTCAAAGCGCATGAAATGACGAGTGAAATGCACTAGTAATCTTCTAGGGTAGGGCAAACAGAGACCCGATTAGATCATTTTATATTATGGTTAATTTAAGAATTCAGCGAAATTCTATCACATTTGTTCAATGGACGTCGCTCCTATTGCAGATAGCGTATTGGGCTAAGCGGCATCTCAAAGCGCATAAAATGGCGAGTAAAATGCACTATTAAACTTCTAGGGTAAGGCAAACAGAGACCCGATTAGATCATTTTATATTACGGTTAATATAAGAATTCAGCGCAATTCTATCATATTTGTTCAATTTACGTCGCTCCTATTTCAGATGCGTATTGGGCTAAGCGGCATCTCAAAGCGCATGAAATGGCGAGTAAAATGCACTATTAAACTTCTAGGGTAAGGAAAACAGAGACCCGATTAGATCATTTTATATTACGGTTAATATAAGAATTCAGCGTAATTCTATTACACTTGTTCAACTTACGTCGCTCCTATTTCAGATAGCGTACTGGGCTAGGCAGCATCTTAAAGCGCGTGGAAGGGCGAGTAAAATGCACTACTAAACTTCTATGATAGGGCAATCAGAGTCCCGATTAGATCATTTTATATTTTGGTTAATATAAGAATTCAGCGAAATTCTATCACATTTGATCAATTTACGTCGCTCCTATTTCAGATAGCGTATTGGGCTAAGCGCCATCTCAAAGCGCATGAAATGGCGAGTAAAATGCACTATTAAACTTCTAGGATAGGGCAAACAGAGACCGGATTAGATCATTTTACATTAAGGTTAATATAAGAATTCAGGGAAATTCTATCACGTTTGTTCAATTTACGTCGCTCCTATTTCTGATAGCGTATTGAGCTAAGTGGCATCTCAAAGCGCAAGAAATGTCGAGTAAAATGCACTATTAAACTTCTAGGGTAGGGCAAACAGAGACCCGATTAGATCATTTTACATTAAGGTTAATATAAGTATTCAGGGAACTTCTATCACATTTGTTCAATTTACGTCGCTCCTATTTCAGACAGCTTATTGGGCTAAGCGGCATCTCAAAGCGCATGAAATGACGAGTAAAATGCACTATTAAACTTCTGGGGTAGGGCAATCAGAGACCCGATTAGATCATTTTATATTATGGTTAATATAAGAATTCAGCGTAATTCTATCACATTTGTTCAACATACGTCGCTCCTATTTCAGATAGCGTACTGGGCTAGGCGGCATCTTAAAGCGCGTGGCAGGGCGAGTAAAATGCACTACTAAACTTCTATGATAGGGCAATCAGAGTTCCGATTAGATCATTTTATATTTTGTTTACTATAACATTTCAGGGAAATTCTATCACATTTGTTCAATTTACGTCGCTCCTATTTCAGATAGCGTATTGGGTTAAGCGGCATCTCAAAGCGCAAGAAATGGCGAGTAAAATGCACTATTAAGCTTCTAGGGTTGGGCACTTAGAGACCCGATTAGATCATTTTATATTATGGTTAACTTAAGAATTCAGCGAAATCCTATCACATTTGTTCAATTTACGTCGCTCCTATTTCAGATAGCGTATTGGGCTAAGCGGCATCTCAAAGCGCACGAAAGAGCGAGTAAAATGCAGTATTAAACTTCTATGGTAATGCAAACAGAGACCCGATTAGATCATTTTATATTACGGTTAATATAAGAATTCAGCGTAATTCTATCACATTTGTTCAATTTACGTCGCTCCTATTTCAGATAACTAATTGGGCTAAGAGGCATCTCAAAGCGCATGAAATGCCGAGTGGAATGCACTATTAAACTTCTAGGATAAGGCAAACAGAGACCCGGTTAGATCATTTTATATTACGGTTAATATATGAATTCAGCGTAATTCTATCACATTTGTTCAATTTACGTCGCTGATATTTCAGATAGCGTATTGGGCTAAGCGGCAACTCAAAGCGCAAGAAATGGCGAGTAAAATGCACTATTAAACTTCTAGGGTAGCGCAAACAGAGACCCGATAAGATCATTGTATATTATGGTTAATTTAAGAATTCAGCGAAACTCTATCATATTTGTTCAATTTACGTCGTTCCTATTTCAGATAGCGTACTGGGCTAGGCGGCATCTTAAAGCGCGTGGAATAGCGAGTAAAATGCACTATTAAACTTCTAGGGTAGGGCAAACAGAGACCCCATTAGATCATTTTATATTATGGTTAATTTAAGAATTCAGCGAAATTCTATCACATTTGTTCAATTTACGTCGCTCCTATTTCAGATAGCGTATTGGGCTGAGCGGCATCTCAAAGCGCATGAAATGGCGAGTAAAATGCACTATTAAACTTCTAGGATAGGGCAATCAGAGACCCGATTAGATCATTTTATATTTTGGTTAATATAAGAATTCAGCGAAATTCTAGAACATTTGTTCAATTTAGGTCGCTCCTATTTCAGATAGCGTATTGGGCTAAGCGCCATCTCAAAGCGCATGAAATGGCGAGTAAAATGCACTATTAAACTTCTAGGATAGGGCAAACAGAGACCGGATTAGATCATTTTACATTAAGGTTAATATAAGAATTCAGGGAAATTCTATCACGTTTGTTCAATTTACGTCGCTCCTATTTCAGATAGCGTATTGAGCTAAGCGGCATCTCAAAGCGCAAGAAATGTCGAGTAAAATGCACTATTAAACTTCTAGGGTAGGGCAAACAGAGACCCGATAAGATCATTTTATATTATGGTTAATTTAAGAATTCAGCGAAACTCTATCATATTTGTCCAATTTACATCGCTCCTATTTCAGATAGCGTATTGGGCTAAGCGGCATCTCAATGCGCATGAAATGGCGAGTGAAATGCACTATTAAACTTCTAGGATAAGGCAAAAAGAGACCCGAGTAGATCATTTTATATTACGGTTAATATAAGAATTCAGCGAGATTCTCTCACATTTGTTCAATTTACGTCGCTGATATGTCAGATAGCGTATTGGGCTAAGCTGCATCTCAAAGCGCATGAAATGAAGAGTGAAATGCACTATTAAACTTCTAGGATAAGGTAAACAGAGACCCGATTAGATCATTTTACATTAAGGTTAATATAAGTATTCAGGGAACTTCTATCACATTTGTTCAATTTACGTCGCTCCTATTTCAGACAGCTTATTGGGCTAAGCGGCATCTCAAAGCGCATGAAATGACGAGTAAAATGCACTATTAAACTTCTGGGTTAGGGCAATCAGAGACCCGATTAGATCATTTTATATTATGGTTAATATAAGAATTCAGCGTAATTCTATCACATTTGTTCAACATACGTCGCTCCTATTTCAGATAGCGTACTGGGCTAGGCGGCATCTTAAAGCGCGTGGCAGGGCGAGTAAAATGCACTACTAAACTTCTATGATAGGGCAATCAGAGTTCCGATTAGATCATTTTATATTTTGTTTACTATAACATTTCAGGGAAATTCTATCACATTTGTTCAATTTACGTCGCTCCTATTTCAGATAGCGTATTGGGTTAAGCGGCATCTCAAAGCGCAAGAAATGGCGAGTAAAATGCACTATTAAGCTTCTAGGGTTCGGCACTTAGAGACCCGATTAGATCATTTTATATTATGGTCAACTTAAGAATTCAGCGAAATCCTATCACATTTGTTCAA
The DNA here is from genome assembly GCA_916610135.2 of Macropis europaea. Classification (NCBI taxonomy): domain Eukaryota; kingdom Metazoa; phylum Arthropoda; class Insecta; order Hymenoptera; family Melittidae; genus Macropis; species Macropis europaea. Next base: position 20,308 of record CAKAJE020000516.1, on the reverse strand, counting down.
TTTACGTCGCTCCTATTTCAGATAGCGTATTGGGCTAAGCGGCATCTCAAAGCGCACGAAAGGGCGAGTAAAATGCAGTATTAAACTTCTATAGTAATGCAAAGAGAGACCCGATTAGATCATTTTATATTACGGTTAATATAAGAATTCAGCGTAATTCTATCACATTTGTTCAATTTACGTCGCTCCTATTTCAGATAACTAATTGGGCTAAGAGGCATCTCAAAGCGCATGAAATGCCGAGTGGAATGCACTATTAAACTTCTAGGATAAGGCAAACAGAGACCCGGTTAGATCATTTTATATTACGGTTAATATATGAATTCAGCGTAATTCTATCACATTTGTTCAATTTACGTCGCTGATATTTCAGATAGCGTATTGGGCTAAGCGGCAACTCAAAGCGCAAGAAATGGCGAGTAAAATGCACTATTAAACTTCTAGGGTAGCGCAAACAGAGACCCGATAAGATCATTGTATATTATGGTTAATTTAAGAATTCAGCGAAACTCTATCATATTTGTTCAATTTACGTCGTTCCTATTTCAGATAGCGTACTGGGCTAGGCGGCATCTTAAAGCGCGTGGAATAGCGAGTAAAATGCACTATTAAACTTCTAGGGTAGGGCAAACAGAGACCCCATTAGATCATTTTATATTATGGTTAATTTAAGAATTCAGCGAAATTCTATCACATTTGTTCAATTTACGTCGCTCCTATTTCAGATAGCGTATTGGGCTAAGCGGCATCTCAAAGCGCATGAAATGGCGAGTAAAATGCACTATTAAACTTCTAGGATAGGGCAATCAGAGACCCGATTAGATCATTTTATATTTTGGTTAATATAAGAATTCAGCGAAATTCTAGAACATTTGTTCAATTTACGTCGCTCCTATTTCAGATAGCGTATTGGGCTAAGCGGCGTCTCAAAGCGCATGAAATGGCGAGTAAAATGCACTATTATACTTCTAGGATAAGGCAAACAGAGACCCGATTAGATCATTTTATATTACGGTTAATATAAGAATTCAGCGTAATTCTGTGACATTTGTTCAACTTAAGTAGCTTCTATTTCAGATAGCGTACTGGGCTAGGCGGCAACTTAAAGCGCGTGGAATGGCGAGTAAAATGCACTATTAAACTTCTATGATAGGGCAATCAGAGACCCGATTAGATCATTTTATATTTTGTTTACTATAACATTTCAGGGAAATTCTATCACATTTGTTCAATTTACAACGCTCCTATTTCAGATAGCGTATTGGGCTAAGCGGCATCTCAAAGCGCAAGAAATGGCGAGTAAAATGCACTATTAAACTTCTAGGGTAGTCCACACAGAGACCCGATTAGATCATTTCATATTATGGTTAATTTAAGAATTCAGCGAAATTTTATCACATTTGTTCAATTTACGTCGCTCCTATTTCAGATAGCTTATTGGGCTAAGCGGCATCACAAAGCGCATGAAATGACGAGTGAAATGCACTATTAAACTTCTAGGGTAGGGCAAACAGAGACCCGATAAGATCATTTTATATTATGGTTAATTTAAGAATTCAGCGAAATTCTATCACATTTGTTCAATTTACGTCGATCATATTTCAGATAGCTTATTGGGCTGAGCGGCATCTCAAAGCGCATGAAATGACGAGTGAAATGCACTATTAAACTTCTAGGGTAGGGCGAACAAAGACCCGATTAGATCATTTTACATTAAGGTTGATATAAGAATTCAGCGTAACTCTGTTACATTTGTTCAATTTACGTCGCTCCTATTTCAGATAGCGTATTGGGCAAAGCGGCATCTCAAAGCGCGTGGAATGGCAAGTGAAATGCACTATTAAACTTCTAGGGTAGGGCAAACAGAGACCCGATTAGATCATTTTATATTATGGCTAATTTATCAATTCAGCGAAATTCTGTCACATTTGTTCAATTTACGTCGCTCCTATTTCAGATAGCGTATTGGGCTAAGCGGCATCTCAAAGCGCAGGAAATGGCGAGAAAATGCACTATTAAACTTCTAGGATACGGCAAACAGAGACCCGATTAGATCATTTTATATTACGGTTAATATAAGATTTCAGCGTAACTCTGTCACATTTGTTCAACTTACGTAGCTCCTATTTCAGATAGCGTACTGGGCTACACGGCATCTTAAAGCGCGTGGTATGGCGAGCAAAATGCACTCTTAAACTTCTATGATAGGGCAATCAGAGACCCGATTAGATCATTTTATATTTTGGTTAATATAAGAATTCAGCGAAATTCTATCACATTTGTTCAATTTACGTTGCTCCTATTTCAGATAGCGTATTGGGCTAAGCGGCATCTCAAAGCGCAAGAAATGGCGAGTAAAATGCACTATTAAACTTCTAGGGTAGGGCAAACAGAGACCAGTTTAGATCATTTTATATTATGGTTAATTTAAGAATTCAGCGAAATTCTACCACATTTGTTCATCATACGTCGCTCCTATTTCAGATAGTGTACTGGGCTAGGCGGCATCTTAAAGCGCGTGGAAGGGCGAGTAAAATGCACTACTAAACTTCTAGGGTAGGGCAAACAGAGACCCGATTAGATCATCTCATATTATGGTTAATTTAAGAATTCAGCGAAATTCTATCACATTTGTTCAATTTACGTCGCTCCAGTTGCAGATAGCGTATTGGGCTAAGCGGCATCTCAAAGCGCATGAAATGGCGAGTAAAATGCACTATTAAACTTCTAGGATAAGGCAAACAGCGACCCGATTGCATCATTTTATATTACGGTTAATATAAGAATTCAGAGAAATTCTATCACATTTGTTCAATTTACATCGCTCCTATTTCAGATAGCGTGTTGGGCTAAGCGGCATCTCAAAGCTCATGAAATGACGAGTAAAATGCACTATTAAACTTCTAGGGTAGGGCAAACAGAGACCCGATTAGATAATTTTATATTATAGTTAATTTAAGAATTCAGCGAAATTCTATCACATTTGTTCAATTTACGTCGCTCCTATTTCAGATAGCGTATTGGGCTAAGCGACATCTCAAAGCGCATGAAATGGCGAGTAAAATGCACTATTAAACTTCTAGGGTACGGCAAACAGAGACCCGATTAGTTCATTTTATATTATGGTTTATATAAGAATTCAGCGTAATTCTATCACATTTGTTCAATTTACATCGCTCCTATTTCAGATAGCGTATTGGGCTAAGCGGCATCTCAAAGCGCAGGAAATGAGGAGTAAAATGCGCTATTAAATTTCTAGGGTAGGGCAAGCAGAGACCCGCATAGATCATTTTATATTATGGTTAATTTAAGAATTCAGCGAAATTCTATCACATTTGATCAATTTACGTCGCTCCTATTTCAGATAGCGTATTGGGCTAAGCGGCATCTCAAAGCGCATGAAATGGCGAATAAAATGCACTATTAAACTTCTAGGCTAGGGCGAACAGAGACCGGATTAGATCATTTTACGTTAAGGTTAATAAAAGAATTCAGCGAAATTCTATCACATTTGTTCAATTTACGTCGCTCCTATTTCAGATAGCTTATAGGGCTAAGAGGCATCTCAAAGCGCATGAAATGACGAGTGAAATGCACTATTAAACTTCTAGGATAGGGCAATCAGAGACCCGATTAGATCATTTTATATTTTGGATAATATAAGAATTCAGCGAAATTCTATCACAATTGTTCAACATACGTCGCTCCTATTTCAGATAGCGTACTGGGCTAGCCGGCATCTTAAAGCGCGTGGAAGGTCGAGTAAAATGCACTTCTAAACTTCTATGATACGGCAATCAGAGTACCGTTTAGATCATTTTATATTTTGTTTAATATAAGATTTCAGGGAAATTCTATCACATTTGTTCAATTTACGTCGCTCCTATTTCAGATGCGTATTGGGCTAAGCGGCATCTCAAAACGCATGAAATGGCGAGTAAAACGCACTATTAAACTTCTAGGGTAAGGCAAACAGAGACCCGATTAGATCATTTTATATTACGGTTAATATAATAATTCAGCGTAATTCTATCACATTTGTTCAACTTACGTCGCTCCTATTTCAGATAGCGTACTGGGCTAGGCGGCACCTTAAAGCGCGTGGCATGGCGAGTAAAATGCACTATTAAACTTCTATGATAGGGCTTTCAGAGACCCGATTAGATCATTTTATATTTTGGTTAATATAAGAATTCAGCGAAATTCTATCACATTCGTTCAATTTACGTCGCTCCTATTTCAGATAGCGTATTGGGCTAAGCGCAGTCTCAAAGCGCATGAAATGGCGAGTAAAATGCACTATTAACCGTCTAGGGTAGGGCAAACAGAGACCCGATTAGATCATTTTATATTATGGTTAATTTAAGAATTCAGCCATATCCTATCACATTTGTTCAATTTACGTCGCTCCTATTTCAGATAGCGTACTGGGCTAGGCGGAATCTTAAAGCGCGTGGATTGGCGAGTAAAATGCACTATTAAACTTCTATGATAGGGCAATCAGAGACCCGATTAGATCATTTTATATTTTGGTTAATATAAGAATCGAGCGAAATTCTTTCACAATTGTTCTATTTACGTCGCTCCTATTTCAGATAGCGTATTGGGCTAAGCGGCATCTCAAAGCGCATGAAATGGCGAGTAAAATGCACTATTAAACTTATAGAGTAGGGCAAACAGAGACCCGATTAGATCATATTATATTATGGTTGATATAATAATTGAGCGTAATTCTATCACATTTGTTCAACTTACGTCGCTCGTATTTCAGATAGCGTACTGGGCTAGGCGGCATCTCAAAGCGCATGAGATGACGATTGAAATGCACTATTAAACATCTATGATAGGGCAATCAGAGACCCGATTAGATCATTTTACATTTTGGTTAATATAAGAATCGAGCGAAATTCTATCACAATTGTTCTATTTACGTCGCTCCTATTTCAGATAGCGTATTGGGCTAAGCGGCATCTCAAAACGCATGAAATGACGAGTGAAAGGCACTATTAAACTTCTAGGGTAGGGCGAACAGAGACCCGATTAGATCATTTTACATTAAGGTTAATATAAGAATTCAGCGTAATTCTATCACATTTGTTCAATTTACGTCGCTGATATTTCAGATAGCGTATTGGGCTAAGCGGCATCTCAAAGCGCAAGAAATGGCGAGTAAAATGCACTATTAAACTCCTAAGATAGGGCAAACAGAGACCCGATAAGATCATTTTATATTATGGTTAATTTAACAATTCAGCGAAACTCTATCATATTTGTTCAATTTACGTCGCTCCTATTTCAGATAGCTTATTGGCCTAAGAGGCATCTCAAAGCGCATGAAATGACGAGTGAAATGCACTAGTAATCTTCTAGGGTAGGGCAAACAGAGACCCGATTAGATCATTTTATATTATGGTTAATTTAAGAATTCAGCGAAATTCTATCACATTTGTTCAATGGACGTCGCTCCTATTGCAGATAGCGTATTGGGCTAAGCGGCATCTCAAAGCGCATAAAATGGCGAGTAAAATGCACTATTAAACTTCTAGGGTAAGGCAAACAGAGACCCGATTAGATCATTTTATATTACGGTTAATATAAGAATTCAGCGCAATTCTATCATATTTGTTCAATTTACGTCGCTCCTATTTCAGATGCGTATTGGGCTAAGCGGCATCTCAAAGCGCATTAAATGGCGAGTACAATGCACTATTAAACTTCTAGGGTAAGGAAAACAGAGACCCGATTAGATCATTTTATATTACGGTTAATATAAGAATTCAGCGTAATTCTATTACACTTGTTCAACTTACGTCGCTCCTATTTCAGATAGCGTACTGGGCTAGGCAGCATCTTAAAGCGCGTGGAAGGGCGAGTAAAATGCACTACTAAACTTCTATGATAGGGCAATCAGAGTCCCGATTAGATCATTTTATATTTTGGTTAATATAAGAATTCAGCGAAATTCTATCACATTTGATCAATTTACGTCGCTCCTATTTCAGATAGCGTATTGGGCTAAGCGCCATCTCAAAGCGCATGAAATGGCGAGTAAAATGCACTATTAAACTTCTAGGATAGGGCAAACAGAGACCGGATTAGATCATTTTACATTAAGGTTAATATAAGAATTCAGGGAAATTCTATCACGTTTGTTCAATTTACGTCGCTCCTATTTCTGATAGCGTATTGAGCTAAGCGGCATCTCAAAGCGCAAGAAATGTCGAGTAAAATGCACTATTAAACTTCTAGGGTAGGGCAAACAGAGACCCGATTAGATCATTTTACATTAAGGTTAATATAAGTATTCAGGGAACTTCTATCACATTTGTTCAATTTACGTCGCTCCTATTTCAGACAGCTTATTGGGCTAAGCGGCATCTCAAAGCGCATGAAATGACGAGTAAAATGCACTATTAAACTTCTGGGGTAGGGCAATCAGAGACCCGATTAGATCATTTTATATTATGGTTAATATAAGAATTCAGCGTAATTCTATCACATTTGTTCAACATACGTCGCTCCTATTTCAGATAGCGTACTGGGCTAGGCGGCATCTTAAAGCGCGTGGCAGGGCGAGTAAAATGCACTACTAAACTTCTATGATAGGGCAATCAGAGTTCCGATTAGATCATTTTATATTTTGTTTACTATAACATTTCAGGGAAATTCTATCACATTTGTTCAATTTACGTCGCTCCTATTTCTGATAGCGTATTGGGTTAAGCGGCATCTCAAAGCGCAAGAAATGGCGAGTAAAATGCACTATTAAGCTTCTAGGGTTGGGCACTTAGAGACCCGATTAGATCATTTTATATTATGGTTAACTTAAGAATTCAGCGAAATCCTATCACATTTGTTCAATTTACGTCGCTCCTATTTCAGATAGCGTATTGGGCTAAGCGGCATCTCAAAGCGCACGAAAGAGCGAGTAAAATGCAGTATTAAACTTCTATGGTAATGCAAACAGAGACCCGATTAGATCATTTTATATTACGGTTAATATAAGAATTCAGCGTAATTCTATCACATTTGTTCAATTTACGTCGCTCCTATTTCAGATAACTAATTGGGCTAAGAGGCATCTCAAAGCGCATGAAATGCCGAGTGGAATGCACTATTAAACTTCTAGGATAAGGCAAACAGAGACCCGGTTAGATCATTTTATATTACGGTTAATATATGAATTCAGCGTAATTCTATCACATTTGTTCAATTTACGTCGCTGATATTTCAGATAGCGTATTGGGCTAAGCGGCAACTCAAAGCGCAAGAAATGGCGAGTAAAATGCACTATTAAACTTCTAGGGTAGCGCAAACAGAGACCCGATAAGATCATTGTATATTATGGTTAATTTAAGAATTCAGCGAAACTCTATCATATTTGTTCAATTTACGTCGTTCCTATTTCAGATAGCGTACTGGGCTAGGCGGCATCTTAAAGCGCGTGGAATAGCGAGTAAAATGCACTATTATACTTCTAGGGTAGGGCAAACAGAGACCCCATTAGATCATTTTATATTATGGTTAATTTAAGAATTCAGCGAAATTCTATCACATTTGTTCAATTTACGTCGCTCCTATTTCAGATAGCGTATTGGGCTGAGCGGCATCTCAAAGCGCATGAAATGGCGAGTAAAATGCACTATTAAACTTCTATGATAGGGCAATCAGAGACCCGATTAGATCATTTTATATTTTGGTTAATATAAGAATTCAGCGAAATTCTAGAACATTTGTTCAATTTACGTCGCTCCTATTTCAGATAGCGTATTGGGCTAAGCGCCATCTCAAAGCGCATGAAATGGCGAGTAAAATGCACTATTAAACTTCTAGGATAGGGCAAACAGAGACCGGATTAGATCATTTTACATTAAGGTTAATATAAGAATTCAGGGAAATTCTATCACGTTTGTTCAATTTACGTCGCTCCTATTTCTGATAGCGTATTGAGCTAAGCGGCATCTCAAAGCGCAAGAAATGTCGAGTAAAATGCACTATTAAACTTCTAGGGTAGGGCAAACAGAGACCCGATTAGATCATTTTACATTAAGGTTAATATAAGTATTCAGGGAACTTCTATCACATTTGTTCAATTTACGTCGCTCCTATTTCAGACAGCTTATTGGGCTAAGCGGCATCTCAAAGCGCATGAAATGACGAGTAAAATGCACTATTAAACTTCTAGGGTAGGGCAATCAGAGACCCGATTAGATCATTTTATATTATGGTTAATATAAGAATTCAGCGTAATTCTATCACATTTGTTCAACATACGTCGCTCCTATTTCAGATAGCGTACTGGGCTAGGCGGCATCTTAAAGCGCGTGGCAGGGCGAGTAAAATGCACTACTAAACTTCTATGATAGGGCAATCAGAGTTCCGATTAGATCATTTTATATTTTGTTTACTATAACATTTCAGGGAAATTCTATCACATTTGTTCAATTTACGTCGCTCCTATTTCTGATAGCGTATTGGGTTAAGCGGCATCTCAAAGCGCAAGAAATGGCGAGTAAAATGCACTATTAAGCTTCTAGGGTTGGGCACTTAGAGACCCGATTAGATCATTTTATATTATGGTTAACTTAAGAATTCAGCGAAATCCTATCACATTTGTTCAATTTACGTCGCTCCTATTTCAGATAGCGTATTGGGCTAAGCGGCATCTCAAAGCGCACGAAAGAGCGAGTAAAATGCAGTATTAAACTTCTATGGTAATGCAAACAGAGACCCGATTAGATCATTTTATATTACGGTTAATATAAGAATTCAGCGTAATTCTATCACATTTGTTCAATTTACGTCGCTCCTATTTCAGATAACTAATTGGGCTAAGAGGCATCTCAAAGCGCATGAAATGCCGAGTGGAATGCACTATTAAACTTCTAGGATAAGGCAAACAGAGACCCGGTTAGATCATTTTATATTACGGTTAATATATGAATTCAGCGTAATTCTATCACATTTGTTCAATTTACGTCGCTGATATTTCAGATAGCGTATTGGGCTAAGCGGCAACTCAAAGCGCAAGAAATGGCGAGTAAAATGCACTATTAAACTTCTAGGGTAGCGCAAACAGAGACCCGATAAGATCATTGTATATTATGGTTAATTTAAGAATTCAGCGAAACTCTATCATATTTGTTCAATTTACGTCGTTCCTATTTCAGATAGCGTACTGGGCTAGGCGGCATCTTAAAGCGCGTGGAATAGCGAGTAAAATGCACTATTAAACTTCTAGGGTAGGGCAAACAGAGACCCGATTAGATCATTTTATATTATGGTTAATTTAAGAATTCAGCGAAATTCTATCACATTTGTTCAATTTACGTCGCTCCTATTTCAGATAGCGTATTGGGCTGAGCGGCATCTCAAAGCGCATGAAATGGCGAGTAAAATGCACTATTAAACTTCTAGGATAGGGCAATCAGAGACCCGATTAGATCATTTTATATTTTGGTTAATATAAGAATTCAGCGAAATTCTAGAACATTTGTTCAATTAACGTCGCTCCTATTTCAGATAGCGTATTGGGCTAAGCGCCACCTCAAAGCGCATGAAATGGCGAGTAAAATGCACTATTAAACTTCTAGGATAGGGCAAACAGAGACCGGATTAGATCATTTTACATTAAGGTTAATATAAGAATTCGGGGAAATTCTATCACGTTTGTTCAATTTACGTCGCTCCTATTTCTGATAGCGTATTGAGCTAAGCGGCATCTCAAAGCGCAAGAAATGTCGAGTAAAATGCACTATTAAACTTCTAGGGTAGGGCAAACAGAGACCCGATTAGATCATTTTACATTAAGGTTAATATAAGTATTCAGGGAACTTCTATCACATTTGTTCAATTTACGTCGCTCCTATTTCAGACAGCTTATTGGGCTAAGCGGCATCTCAAAGCGCATGAAATGACGAGTAAAATGCACTATTAAACTTCTGGGGTAGGGCAATCAGAGACCCGATTAGATCATTTTATATTATGGTTAATATAAGAATTCAGCGTAATTCTATCACATTTGTTCAACATACGTCGCTCCTATTTCAGATAGCGTACTGGGCTAGGCGGCATCTTAAAGCGCGTGGCAGGGCGAGTAAAATGCACTACTAAACTTCTATGATAGGGCAATCAGAGTTCCGATTAGATCATTTTATATTTTGTTTACTATAACATTTCAGGGAAATTCTATCACATTTGTTCAATTTACGTCGCTCCTATTTCTGATAGCGTATTGGGTTAAGCGGCATCTCAAAGAGCAAGAAATGGCGAGTAAAATGCACTATTAAGCTTCTAGGGTTGGGCACTTAGAGACCCGATTAGATCATTTTATATTATGGTTAACTTAAGAATTCAGCGAAATCCTATCACATTTGTTCAATTTACGTCGCTCCTATTTCAGATAGCGTATTGGGCTAAGCGGCATCTCAAAGCGCACGAAAGGGCGAGTAAAATGCAGTATTAAACTTCTATGGTAATGCAAACAGAGACCCGATTAGATCATTTTATATTACGGTTAATATAAGAATTCAGCGTAATTCTATCACATTTGTTCAATTTACGTCGCTCCTATTTCAGATAACTAATTGGGCTAAGAGGCATCTCAAAGCGCATGAAATGCCGAGTGGAATGCACTATTAAACTTCTAGGATAAGGCAAACAGAGACCCGGTTAGATCATTTTATATTACGGTTAATATATGAATTCAGCGTAATTCTATCACATTTGTTCAATTTACGTCGCTGATATTTCAGATAGCGTATTGGGCTAAGCGGCAACTCAAAGCGCAAGAAATGGCGAGTAAAATGCACTATTAAACTTCTAGGGTAGCGCAAACAGAGACCCGATAAGATCATTGTATATTATGGTTAATTTAAGAATTCAGCGAAACTCTATCATATTTGTTCAATTTACGTCGTTCCTATTTCAGATAGCGTACTGGGCTAGGCGGCATCTTAAAGCGCGTGGAATAGCGAGTAAAATGCACTATTAAACTTCTAGGGTAGGGCAAACAGAGACCCCATTAGATCATTTTATATTATGGTTAATTTAAGAATTCAGCGAAATTCTATCACATTTGTTCAATTTACGTCGCTCCTATTTCAGATAGCGTATTGGGCTGAGCGGCATCTCAAAGCGCATGAAATGGCGAGTAAAATGCACTATTAAACTTCTAGGATAGGGCAATCAGAGACCCGATTAGATCATTTTATATTTTGGTTAATATAAGAATTCAGCGAAATTCTAGAACATTTGTTCAATTTACGTCGCTCCTATTTCAGATAGCGTATTGGGCTAAGCGCCATCTCAAAGCGCATGAAATGGCGAGTAAAATGCACTATTAAACTTCTAGGATAGGGCAAACAGAGACCGGATTAGATCATTTTACATTAAGGTTAATATAAGAATTCAGGGAAATTCTATCACGTTTGTTCAATTTACGTCGCTCCTATTTCTGATAGCGTATTGAGCTAAGCGGCATCTCAAAGCGCAAGAAATGTCGAGTAAAATGCACTATTAAACTTCTAGGGTAGGGCAAACAGAGACCCGATTAGATCATTTTACATTAAGGTTAATATAAGTATTCAGGGAACTTCTATCACATTTGTTCAATTTACGTCGCTCCTATTTCAGACAGCTTATTGGGCTAAGCGGCATCTCAAAGCGCATGAAATGACGAGTAAAATGCACTATTAAACTTCTGGGGTAGGGCAATCAGAGACCCGATTAGATCATTTTATATTATGGTTAATATAAGAATTCAGCGTAATTCTATCACATTTGTTCAACATACGTCGCTCCTATTTCAGATAGCGTACTGGGCTAGGCGGCATCTTAAAGCGCGTGGCAGGGCGAGTAAAATGCACTACTAAACTTCTATGATAGGGCAATCAGAGTTCCGATTAGATCATTTTATATTTTGTTTACTATAACATTTCAGGGAAATTCTATCACATTTGTTCAATTTACGTCGCTCCTATTTCTGATAGCGTATTGGGTTAAGCGGCATCTCAAAGCGCAAGAAATGGCGAGTAAAATGCACTATTAAGCTTCTAGGGTTGGGCACTTAGAGACCCGATTAGATCATTTTATATTATGGTTAACTTAAGAATTCAGCGAAATCCTATCACATTTGTTCAATTTACGTCGCTCCTATTTCAGATAGCGTATTGGGCTAAGCGGCATCTCAAAGCGCACGAAAGAGCGAGTAAAATGCAGTATTAAACTTCTATGGTAATGCAAACAGAGACCCGATTAGATCATTTTATATTACGGTTAATATAAGAATTCAGCGTAATTCTATCACATTTGTTCAATTTACGTCGCTCCTATTTCAGATAACTAATTGGGCTAAGAGGCATCTCAAAGCGCATGAAATGCCGAGTGGAATGCACTATTAAACTTCTAGGATAAGGCAAACAGAGACCCGGTTAGATCATTTTATATTACGGTTAATATATGAATTCAGCGTAATTCTATCACATTTGTTCAATTTACGTCGCTGATATTTCAGATAGCGTATTGGGCTAAGCGGCAACTCAAAGCGCAAGAAATGGCGAGTAAAATGCACTATTAAACTTCTAGGGTAGCGCAAACAGAGACCCGATAAGATCATTGTATATTATGGTTAATTTAAGAATTCAGCGAAACTCTATCATATTTGTTCAATTTACGTCGTTCCTATTTCAGATAGCGTACTGGGCTAGGCGGCATCTTAAAGCGCGTGGAATAGCGAGTAAAATGCACTATTAAACTTCTAGGGTAGGGCAAACAGAGACCCCATTAGATCATTTTATATTATGGTTAATTTAAGAATTCAGCGAAATTCTATCACATTTGTTCAATTTACGTCGCTCCTATTTCAGATAGCGTATTGGGCTGAGCGGCATCTCAAAGCGCATGAAATGGCGAGTAAAATGCACTATTAAACTTCTAGGATAGGGCAATCAGAGACCCGATTAGATCATTTTATATTTTGGTTAATATAAGAATTCAGCGAAATTCTAGAACATTTGTTCAATTAACGTCGCTCCTATTTCAGATAGCGTATTGGGCTAAGCGCCACCTCAAAGCGCATGAAATGGCGAGTAAAATGCACTATTAAACTTCTAGGATAGGGCAAACAGAGACCGGATTAGATCATTTTACATTAAGGTTAATATAAGAATTCGGGGAAATTCTATCACGTTTGTTCAATTTACGTCGCTCCTATTTCTGATAGCGTATTGAGCTAAGCGGCATCTCAAAGCGCAAGAAATGTCGAGTAAAATGCACTATTAAACTTCTAGGGTAGGGCAAACAGAGACCCGATTAGATCATTTTACATTAAGGTTAATATAAGTATTCAGGGAACTTCTATCACATTTGTTCAATTTACGTCGCTCCTATTTCAGACAGCTTATTGGGCTAAGCGGCATCTCAAAGCGCATGAAATGACGAGTAAAATACACTATTAAACTTCTGGGGTAGGGCAATCAGAGACCCGATTAGATCATTTTATATTATGGTTAATATAAGAATTCAGCGTAATTCTATCACATTTGTTCAACATACGTCGCTCCTATTTCAGATAGCGTACTGGGCTAGGCGGCATCTTAAAGCGCGTGGCAGGGCGAGTAAAATGCACTACTAAACTTCTATGATAGGGCAATCAGAGTTCCGATTAGATCATTTTATATTTTGTTTACTATAACATTTCAGGGAAATTCTATCACATTTGTTCAATTTACGTCGCTCCTATTTCTGATAGCGTATTGGGTTAAGCGGCATCTCAAAGAGCAAGAAATGGCGAGTAAAATGCACTATTAAGCTTCTAGGGTTGGGCACTTAGAGACCCGATTAGATCATTTTATATTATGGTTAACTTAAGAATTCAGCGAAATCCTATCACATTTGTTCAATTTACGTCGCTCCTATTTCAGATAGCGTATTGGGCTAAGCGGCATCTCAAAGCGCACGAAAGAGCGAGTAAAATGCAGTATTAAACTTCTATGGTAATGCAAACAGAGACCCGATTAGATCATTTTATATTATGGTTAATATAAGAATTCAGCGTAATTCTATCACATTTGTTCAATTTACGTCGCTCCTATTTCAGATAACTAATTGGGCTAAGAGGCATCTCAAAGCGCATGAAATGCCGAGTGGAATGCACTATTAAACTTCTAGGATAAGGCAAACAGAGACCCGGTTAGATCATTTTATATTACGGTTAATATATGAATTCAGCGTAATTCTATCACATTTGTTCAATTTACGTCGCTGATATTTCAGATAGCGTATTGGGCTAAGCGGCAACTCAAAGCGCAAGAAATGGCGAGTAAAATGCACTATTAAACTTCTAGGGTAGCGCAAACAGAGACCCGATAAGATCATTGTATATTATGGTTAATTTAAGAATTCAGCGAAACTCTATCATATTTGTTCAATTTACGTCGTTCCTATTTCAGATAGCGTACTGGGCTAGGCGGCATCTTAAAGCGCGTGGAATAGCGAGTAAAATGCACTATTAAACTTCTAGGGTAGGGCAAACAGAGACCCCATTAGATCATTTTATATTATGGTTAATTTAAGAATTCAGCGAAATTCTATCACATTTGTTCAATTTACGTCGCTCCTATTTCAGATAGCGTATTGGGCTGAGCGGCATCTCAAAGCGCATGAAATGGCGAGTAAAATGCACTATTAAACTTCTAGGATAGGGCAATCAGAGACCCGATTAGATCATTTTATATTTTGGTTAATATAAGAATTCAGCGAAATTCTAGAACATTTGTTCAATTTACGTCGCTCCTATTTCAGATAGCGTATTGGGCTAAGCGCCATCTCAAAGCGCATGAAATGGCGAGTAAAATGCACTATTAAACTTCTAGGATAGGGCAAACAGAGACCGGATTAGATCATTTTACATTAAGGTTAATATAAGAATTCAGGGAAATTCTATCACGTTTGTTCAATTTACGTCGCTCCTATTTCAGATAGCGTATTGAGCTAAGCGGCATCTCAAAGCGCAAGAAACGTCGAGTAAAATGCACTATTAAACTTCTAGGGTAGGGCAAACAGAGACCCGATAAGATCATTTTATATTATGGTTAATTTAAGAATTCAGCGAAACTCTATCATATTTGTCCAATTTACATCGCTCCTATTTCAGATAGCGTATTGGGCTAAGCGGCATCTCAATGCGCATGAAATGGCGAGTGAAATGCACTATTAAACTTCTAGGATAAGGCAAAAAGAGACCCGAGTAGATCATTTTATATTACGGTTAATATAAGAATTCAGCGAGATTCTCTCACATTTGTTCAATTTACGTCGCTGATATGTCAGATAGCGTATTGGGCTAAGCTGCATCTCAAAGCGCATGAAATGAAGAGTGAAATGCACTATTAAACTTCTAGGATAAGGTAAACAGAGACCCGATTAGATCATTTTACATTAAGGTTAATATAAGTATTCAGGGAACTTCTATCACATTTGTTCAATTTACGTCGCTCCTATTTCAGACAGCTTATTGGGCTAAGCGGCATCTCAAAGCGCATGAAATGACGAGTAAAATGCACTATTAAACTTCTGGGGTAGGGCAATCAGAGACCCGATTAGATCATTTTATATTATGGTTAATATAAGAATTCAGCGTAATTCTATCACATTTGTTCAACATACGTCGCTCCTATTTCAGATAGCGTACTGGGCTAGGCGGCATCTTAAAGCGCGTTGCAGGGCGAGTAAAATGCACTACTAAACTTCTATGATAGGGCAATCAGAGTTCCGATTAGATCATTTTATATTTTGTTTACTATAACATTTCAGGGAAATTCTATCACATTTGTTCAATTTACGTCGCTCCTATTTCAGATAGCGTATTGGGTTAAGCGGCATCTCAAAGCGCAAGAAATGGCGAGTAAAATGCACTATTAAGCTTCTAGGGTTCGGCACTTAGAGACCCGATTAGATCATTTTATATTATGGTCAACTTAAGAATTCAGCGAAATCCTATCACATTTGTTCAATTTACGTCGCTCCTATTTCAGATAGCGTATTGGGCTAAGCGGCATCTCAAAGCGCACGAAAGGGCGAGTAAAATGCAGTATTAAACTTCTATAGTAATGCAAACAGAGACCCGATTAGATCATTTTATATTACGGTTAATATAAGAATTCAGCGTAATTCTATCACATTTGTTCAATTTACGTCGCTCCTATTTCAGATAACTAATTGGGCTAAGAGGCATCTCAAAGCGCATGAAATGCCGAGTGGAATGCACTATTAAACTTCTAGGATAAGGCAAACAGAGACCCGGTTAGATCATTTTATATTACGGTTAATATATGAATTCAGCGTAATTCTATCACATTTGTTCAATTTACGTCGCTGATATTTCAGATAGCGTATTGGGCTAAGCGGCAACTCAAAGCGCAAGAAATGGCGAGTAAAATGCACTATTAAACTTCTAGGGTAGCGCAAACAGAGACCCGATAAGATCATTGTATATTATGGTTAATTTAAGAATTCAGCGAAACTCTATCATATTTGTTCAATTTACGTCGTTCCTATTTCAGATAGCGTACTGGGCTAGGCGGCATCTTAAAGCGCGTGGAATAGCGAGTAAAATGCACTATTAAACTTCTAGGGTAGGGCAAACAGAGACCCCATTAGATCATTTTATATTATGGTTAATTTAAGAATTCAGCGAAATTCTATCACATTTGTTCAATTTACGTCGCTCCTATTTCAGATAGCGTATTGGGCTAAGCGGCATCTCAAAGCGCATGAAATGGCGAGTAAAATGCACTATTAAACTTCTAGGATAGGGCAATCAGAGACCCGATTAGATCATTTTATATTTTGGTTAATATAAGAATTCAGCGAAATTCTAGAACATTTGTTCAATTTACGTCGCTCCTATTTCAGATAGCGTATTGGGCTAAGCGGCGTCTCAAAGCGCATGAAATGGCGAGTAAAATGCACTATTATACTTCTAGGATAAGGCAAACAGAGACCCGATTAGATCATTTTATATTACGGTTAATATAAGAATTCAGCGTAATTCTGTGACATTTGTTCAACTTAAGTAGCTTCTATTTCAGATAGCGTACTGGGCTAGGCGGCAACTTAAAGCGCGTGGAATGGCGAGTAAAATGCACTATTAAACTTCTGTGATAGGGCAATCAGAGACCCGATTAGATCATTTTATATTTTGTTTACTATAACATTTCAGGGAAATTCTATCACATTTGTTCAATTTACAACGCTCCTATTTCAGATAGCGTATTGGGCTAAGCGGCATCTCAAAGCGCAAGAAATAGCGAGGAAAATGCACTATTAAACTTCTAGGGTAGTCCACACAGAGACCCGATTAGATCATTTCATATTATGGTTAATTTAAGAATTCAGCGAAATTTTATCACATTTGTTCAATTTACGTCGCTCCTATTTTAGATAGCTTATTGGGCTAAGCGGCATCACAAAGCGCATGAAATGACGAGTGAAATGCACTATTAAACTTCTAGGGTAGGGCAAACAGAGACCCGATAAGATCATTTTATATTATGGTTAATTTAAGAATTCAGCGAAATTCTATCACATTTGTTCAATTTACGTCGATCATATTTCAGATAGCTTATTGGGCTGAGCGGCATCTCAAAGCGCATGAAATGACGAGTGAAATGCACTATTAAACTTCTAGGGTAGGGCGAACAAAGACCCGATTAGATCATTTTACATTAAGGTTGATATAAGAATTCAGCGTAACTCTGTTACATTTGTTCAATTTACGTCGCTCCTATTTCAGATAGCGTATTGGGCAAAGCGGCATCTCAAAGCGCGTGGAATGGCAAGTAAAATGCACTATTAAACTTCTAGGGTAGGGCAAACAGAGACCCGATTAGATCATTTTATATTATGGCTAATTTATCAATTCAGCGAAATTCTGTCACATTTGTTCAATTTACGTCGCTCCTATTTCAGATAGCGTATTGGGCTAAGCGGCATCTCAAAGCGCAGGAAATGGCGAGAAAATGCACTATTAAACTTCTAGGATACGGCAAACAGAGACCCGATTAGATCATTTTATATTACGGTTAATATAAGATTTCAGCGTAACTCTGTCACATTTGTTCAACTTACGTAGCTCCTATTTCAGATAGCGTACTGGGCTACACGGCATCTTAAAGCGCGTGGTATGGCGAGCAAAATGCACTCTTAAACTTCTATGATAGGGCAATCAGAGACCCGATTAGATCATTTTATATTTTGGTTAATATAAGAATTCAGCGAAATTCTATCACATTTGTTCAATTTACGTTGCTCCTATTTCAGATAGCGTATTGGGCTAAGCGGCATCTCAAAGCGCAAGAAATGGCGAGTAAAATGCACTATTAAACTTCTAGGGTAGGGCAAACAGAGACCAGTTTAGATCATTTTATATTATGGTTAATTTAAGAATTCAGCGAAATTCTACCACATTTGTTCAACATACGTCGCTCCTATTTCAGATAGTGTACTGGGCTAGGCGGCATCTTAAAGCGCGTGGAAGGGCGAGTAAAATGCACTACTAAACTTCTAGGGTAGGGCAAACAGAGACCCGATTAGATCATCTCATATTATGGTTAATTTAAGAATTCAGCGAAATTCTATCACATTTGTTCAATTTACGTCGCTCCAGTTGCAGATAGCGTATTGGGCTAAGCGGCATCTCAAAGCGCATGAAATGGCGAGTAAAATGCACTGTTAAACTTCTAGGGTAGGGCAAACAGAGACCCGATTAGATCATTTCATATTATGGTTTATTTAAGAATTCAGAAAAATTCTATCACATTTGTTCAATTTACGTCGCTCCTATTTCAGATAGCTTATTGGGCTAAGCGGCATCACAAAGCGCATGAAATGACGAGTGAAATGCACTATTAAACTTCTAGGATAAGGCAAACAGAGACCCGATTAGATCATTTTACATTAAGGTTAATATAAGAATTCAGCGAGATCGTCTCACATTTGTTCAATTTACGTCGCTGATATTTCAGATAGCGTATTGGGCTAAGCGGCATCTCAAAGCGCAAGAAATGGCGAGTAAAATGCACTATTAAACTTCTAGGGTAGGTCAAACAGAGAACCCATTAGATCATTTTATATTATGGTTAATTTAAGAATTCAGCGAAATTCTATCACATTTGTTCAATTTACGTTGCTCCTATTTCAGATAGCGTATTGGGCTAAGCGGCATCTCAAAGCGCAGGAAATGGCGAGAAAATGCACTATTAAACTTCGAGGATACGGCAAACAGAGACCCGATTAGATCATTTTATACTACGGTTAATATAAGATTTCAGCGTAACTCTGTCACATTTGTTCAACTTACGTAGCTCCTATTTCAGATAGCGTACTGGGCTAGGCGGCATCTTAAAGCGCGTGGAAGGGCGAGTAAAATGCGCTACTAAACATCTATGATAGGGCAATCAGAGTCCCGTTTAGATCATTTTATATTTTGTTTAATATAAGATTTCAGGGAAATTCTATCACATTAGTTCAATTTACGTCGCTCCTATTTCAGATAGCTATTGGGCTAAGCGGCATCTCAAAGCGCATGAAATGACGAGAGAAATGCACTATTAAACTTCTTGGGTAGGGCGAACAGAGACCTGATTACATCATTTTATATTTAGGTTAATATAAGAATTCAGCGAAATTCTTTCACATTTGTTCAATTTAAGTCGCTCCTATTTCAGATAGCGTATTGGGCTAAGCGGCATCTCAAAGCGCATGAAATGGCGAGTAAAATGCACTATTAAACTTCTAGGAGAAGGCAATCAGAGACCCGATTAGATCATTTTATATTTTGGTTAATATAAGAATTCAGCGAAATTCTATCACATTTGTTCAATTTACGTCGCTCCTATTTCAGATAGCGTATTGGGCTAAGCGGCATCTCAAAGCGCATGAAATGGCGATTAAAATGCACTATTAAACTTCTAGGGTAGGGCAATCAGAGACCCGATTAGATCATTTTATATTATGGTTAATTTAAGAATTCAGCAAAATTCTATCACATTTGTTCAATTTACGTCGTTCCTATTTCAGATAGCGTACTGGGCCAGGCGGCATCTTAAGCGTGTCGAATGGCGAGTAAAATGCACTATTAAACTTCTATGATAGGGCAATCAGAGACCCGATTAGATCATTTCATATTTTGGTGAATATAAGAATTCAGCGAAATTCTATCACATTTGTTCAATTTACGTCGCTCCTATTTCAGATAGCTTATTGGGCTAAGCGGCATCTCAAAGCGCATGAAATGACGAGTGAAAAG
>CAKAJE020000515.1:0-26283 GCA_916610135.2 Macropis europaea | reverse complement strand
AAATTCTATCACATTTGTTCAATTTACGTCGCTCCTATTGCAGATAGCGTATTGGGCTAAGCGGCATCTTAAAGCGCGTGGAATGGCGAGTAAAATGCACTACTAAACTTCTATGATAGGGCAATCAGGCACTCGATTAGATCATTTTATATTTTGTTTAATATAAGATTTCAGGGAAATTCTATCTCATTTGTTCAATTTACGTCGCTCCTATTTCAGATAGCGTATTCGGCTAAGCGGCATCTCAAAGAGCATGAAATGGCGAATAAAATGCACTAGTAAACTTCTAGGCTAGGGCGAAAACAGAGACCCGATTAGATCATTTTACATTATGGTTAATTAAAGAATTCAATGAAATTCTATCACATTTGTTCCTCTTACGTCGCTCGTATTTGAGATAGCGTATTGGGCTAAGCGGCATCTCAAAGCGCATGAAATGGCGAGTAAAATGCGCTAGTAAACTTCTAGGGTAGGGCAATCAGAGACCCGATTAGATCATTTTATATTATGGTTAATTTAAGAATTCAGCAAAATTCTATCACATTAGTTCAATTTACGTCGTTCCTATTTCAGATAGCGTACTGGGCCTTGCGGTATCTCAAAAACGCGTGGAATGGCGAGTAAAATTCACTATTAAACTTCTATGATAGGGCAATCAGAGACCCGATTAGATCATTTTATTTTGGTTAATATAAGAATTCAGCGAAATTCTATCACATTTGTTCCATTTACGTCGCTCCTATTTCAGATAGCGTATTGGGCTAAGCGGCATCGCAAAGCGCATGAAATGACGAGTGAAATGCACTATTAAACTTCTAGGGTCGGGCAAACAGAGACCCGATTAGATCATTTTACATTAAGGTTAATATAAGAATTCAGGGAAATTCTATCACATTTGTTCAACATACGTCGCTCCTATTTCAGATAGCGTATTGGGCTAAGCGGCATCTCAAAGCGCATGAAATGGCGAGTAAAATGCACTAGTAAACTTCTGGGGTAGGGCAATCAGAGACCCGATTAGATCATTTTATATTTTGGTTAATATAAGAATTCAGCGAAATTCTATCACATTTGTTCAATTTGCGTCGCTCCTATTTCAGATAGCTTATTGGGCTAAGCGGCACCTCAAAGCGCATGAAATGGCGAGTGAAATGCACTATTAATCTTCTAGGGTAGGGCAATCAGAGACCTCATTAGATCATTTTATATTATGGTTAATTTAAGAATTCAGCGAAATTCTATCACATTTGTTCAATTTACGTCGCTCCTATTTCAGATAGCGTATTGGGCTAAGCGGCATCTCAAAGCGCATGAAATGGCGAGTAAAATGCACTATTAAACTTCTAGGGTAAGGCAAACAGAGACCCGATTAGATCATTTTATATTACGGTTAATATAAGAATTCAGAGTAATTCTATCACATTTGTTCAATTTACGTCGCCCCTATTTCAGATAGCGTATTGGGCTAAGCGGCATCTCAAAGCGCATGAAATGGCGAGTCAAATGCACTGATAAACTTCTATGATAGGGAAATCAGAGACCCGATTAGATTATTTTATATTTTGGTTAATATAATAATTCAGCGAAATTC
This sequence comes from Macropis europaea, assembly GCA_916610135.2. Taxonomy (NCBI): domain Eukaryota; kingdom Metazoa; phylum Arthropoda; class Insecta; order Hymenoptera; family Melittidae; genus Macropis; species Macropis europaea. The sequence continues at coordinate 24,692 of CAKAJE020000515.1, read as the reverse complement.
TAACACATTTGTTCCATTTACGTCGCTCCTATTTCAGATAGCGTACTGGGCTAGGCGGCATCTTAAAGCGCGTGGAATGGCGAGTAAAATGCACTATTAAACTTCAAGGGTAGGGCAAACAGAGACCCGATTAAATCATTTTATATTATGGTTCATTTAAGAATTCAGAAAAATTCTATCACATTTGTTCAATTTACGTCATTCCTATTTCAGATAGCGTATTGGGCTATGCGGCATCTCAAAGCGGATGAAATGACGAGTAAAATGCACTGTTAAACTTCTAGGGTAGGGCAAACAGAGACCCGATTAGATCATTTTATATTACGGTTAGTATAAGAATTCAGCGTAATTCTATCACATTTGTTCAACTTACGTCGCTCCTATTTCAGATAGCGTACTGGGCTAGGCGGTATCTCAAAGCGCGTGGAAGGGCGAGTAAAATGCACTACTAAACTTCTATGATAGGGCAATCAGAGACCCGATTATATCATTTTATATTTTGGTTAATATAAGGATTCAGCGAAATTCTCTCACATTTGTTCAATTTACGTCGCTGATATTTCAGATAGCGTATTGGACTAAGCGGCATCTCAAAGCGCAAGAAATGTCGAGTACAATGCACTATTAAACTTCTAGGGTAGTGCAAACAGAGACCAGATAATATCATTTTATGTTATGGTTAATTTAAGAATTCAGCGAAATTCTCTCACATTTGTTCAATTTACGTCGCTGATATTTCAGATAACGTATTGGGCTAAGCGGCATCTCAAAGCGCGAGAAATGGCGAGTAAAATGCACTATTAAACTTCTAGGGTAGGGCAAACAGAGACCCGGTTAGATCATTTTATATTTTGGTTAATATAAGAATTCAGCGAAATTCTATCACATTTGTTCAATTTACGTCGCTCCTATTTCAGATAGCGTATCGGGCTAAGCGGCATCTCAAAGCGCATGAAATGACGAATAAAATGCACAATTAAGCTTCTACGCTAGGGCGAACAGAGACCCGATTAGATCATTTTACGTTATGGTTAATAAAAGAATTCAGCGAAATTCTATCACATTTGATCAATTTACATCGCTCCTATTTCAGATAGCGTATTGTGCTAAGCGGCATCTCAAAGCGCATGAAATAACGAGTAAAATTCACTATTAAACTTCTAGGGTAGGGCAAACAGAGACCCCATTAGTTCATTTTATATTATGGTTAATTTAAGAATTCAGCGAAATTCTATCACATTTGTTCAATTTACGTCGCTCCTATTTCAGATAGCGTATTGGGCTAAGCGGCATCTCAAAGCGCATGATATGGCGAGTAAAATGCACTGTTAAACTTCTAGGGTAGGGCAAACAGAGACCCGATTAGATCATTTTATATTATGGTTAATTTAAGAATTCAGAAAAATTCTATCACATTTGTTCAATTTACGTCATTCCTATTTCAGATAGCGTATTGGGCTATGCGGCATCTCAAAGCGGATGAAATGACGAGTAAAATGCACTGTTAAACTTCTAGGGTAGGGCAAACAGAGACCCGATTAGATCATTTTATATTACGGTTAGTATAAGAATTCAGCGTAATTCTATCACATTTGTTCAACTTACGTCGCTCCTATTTCAGATAGCGTACTGGGCTAGGCGGTATCTCAAAGCGCGTGGAAGGGCGAGTAAAACGCACTACTAAACTTCTATGATAGGGCAATCAGAGACCCGATTATATCATTTTATATTTTGGTTAATATAAGGATTCAGCGAAATTCTCTCACATTTGTTCAATTTACGTCGCTGATATTTCAGATAGCGTATTGGACTAAGCGGCATCTCAAAGCGCAAGAAATGTCGAGTACAATGCACTATTAAACTTCTAGGGTAGTGCAAACAGAGACCAGATAATATCATTTTATGTTATGGTTAATTTAAGAATTCAGCGAAATTCTCTCACATTTGTTCAATTTACGTCGCTGATATTTCAGATAACGTATTGGGCTAAGCGGCATCTCAAAGCGCGAGAAATGGCGAGTAAAATGCACTATTAAACTTCTAGGGTAGGGCAAACAGAGACCCGGTTAGATCATTTTATATTTTGGTTAATATAAGAATTCAGCGAAATTCTATCACATTTGTTCAATTTACGTCGCTCCTATTTCAGATAGCGTATCGGGCTAAGCGGCATCTCAAAGCGCATGAAATGACGAATAAAATGCACAATTAAGCTTCTACGCTAGGGCGAACAGAGACCCGATTAGATCATTTTACGTTATGGTTAATAAAAGAATTCAGCGAAATTCTATCACATTTGATCAATTTACATCGCTCCTATTTCAGATAGCGTATTGTGCTAAGCGGCATCTCAAAGCGCATGAAATAACGAGTAAAATTCACTATTAAACTTCTAGGGTAGGGCAAACAGAGACCCCATTAGTTCATTTTATATTATGGTTAATTTAAGAATTCAGCGAAATTCTATCACATTTGTTCAATTTACGTCGCTCCTATTTCAGATAGCGTATTGGGCTAAGCGGCATCTCAAAGCGCATGATATGGCGAGTAAAATGCACTGTTAAACTTCTAGGGTAGGGCAAACAGAGACCCGATTAGATCATTTTATATTATGGTTAATTTAAGAATTCAGCGAAATTCTATCACATTTGTTCAATTTACGTCGCTCCTATTTCAGATAGCGTCCTGGGCTAAGCGGCATCTGATAGCGCATGAAATGGCGAGTAAAATTCACTGTTAAACTTCTAGGGTACGGCAAACAGAGACCCGATTAGATCATTTTATGTTATGGTTAATATAAGAATTTTAGCGTAATTCTATCACATTTCTTCAATTTACGTCGCTCCTATTGCAGATAGCGTATTGGGCTAAGCGGCATCTTAAAGCGCGTGGAATGGCGAGTAAAATGCACTACTAAACTTCTATGATAGGGCAATCAGGCACTCGATTAGATCATTTTATATTTTGTTTAATATAAGATTTCAGGGAAATTCTATCTCATTTGTTCAATTTACGTCGCTCCTATTTCAGTTAGCGTATTCGGCTAAGCGGCATCTCAAAGAGCATGAAATGGCGAATAAAATGCACTAGTAAACTTCTAGGCTAGGGCGAACAGAGACCCGATTAGATCATTTTACATTATGGTTAATAAAAGAATTCAATGAAATTCTATCACATTTGTTCCTCTTACGTCGCTCGTATTTGAGATAGCGTATTGGGCTAAGCGGCATCTCAAAGCGCATGAAATGGCGAGTAAAATGCGCTAGTAAACTTCTAGGGTAGGGCAATCAGAGACCCGATTAGATCATTTTATATTATGGTTAATTTAAGAATTCAGCAAAATTCTATCACATTAGTTCAATTTACGTCGTTCCTATTTCAGATAGCGTACTGGGCCTTGCGGTATCTCAAAAACGCGTGGAATGGCGAGTAAAATTCACTATTAAACTTCTATGATAGGGCAATCAGAGACCCGATTAGATCATTTTATATTTTGGTTAATATAAGAATTCAACGAAATTCTATCACATTTGTTCCATTTACGTCGCTCCTATTTCAGATAGCTTATTGGGCTAAGCGGCATCGCAAAGCGCATGAAATGACGAGTGAAATGCACTATTAAACTTCTAGGGTCGGGCAAACAGAGACCCGATTAGATCATTTTACATTAAGGTTAATATAAGAATTCAGGGAAATTCTATCACATTTGTTCAACATACGTCGCTCCTATTTCAGATAGCGTATTGGGCTAAGCGGCATCTCAAAGCGCATGAAATGGCGAGTAAAATGCACTATTAAACTTCTAGGGTAAGGCAAACAGAGACCCGATTAGATCATTTTATATTACGGTTAATATAAGAATTCAGAGTAATTCTATCACATTTGTTCAATTTACGTCGCCCCTATTTCAGATAGCGTATTGGGCTAAGCGGCATCTCAAAGCGCATGAAATGGCGAGTCAAATGCACTGATAAACTTCTATGATAGGGAAATCAGAGACCCGATTAGATTATTTTATATTTTTGTTAATATAAGGATTCAGCGAAATTCTCTCACATTTGTTCAATTTACGTCGCTGATATTTCAGATAGCGTATTGGACTAAGCGGCATCTCAAAGCGCAAGAAATGTCGAGTAAAATGCACTATTAAACTTCAAGGGTAGGGCAAACAGAGACCCGATTAGATCATTTTATATTATGGTTCATTTAAGAATTCAGAAAAGTTCTATCACATTTGTTCAATTTACGTCGCTGATATTTCAGATAGCGTATTGGGCTAAGCGGCATCTCAAAGCGCGAGAAATGGCGAGTAAAATGCACTATTAAACTTCTAGGGTAGGGCAAACAGAGACCCGGTTAGATCATTTTATATTTTGGTTAATATAAGAATTCAGCGAAATTCTATCACATTTGGTCAATTTACGTCGCTCCTATTTCAGATAGCTTATTGGGCTAAGCGGCATCTCAAAGCACATGAAATGATGAGTGAAATGCACTAGTAAACTTCTAGGCTAGGGCGAACAGAGACCCGATTAGATCATTTTACATTATGGTTAATAAAAGAATACAGCGAAATTCTATCACATTTGTTCCTCTTACGTCGCTCGTATTTCAGATAGCATATTGGGCTACGCGGCATCTCAAAGCGCATGAAATGGCGAGTAAAATGCACTATTAAACTTCTAGGATAGGGCAAACAGAGTCCCGATAAGATCATTTTATATTATGGTTAATTTAAGAATTCAGCGAAATTCTATCACATTTGTTCAATTTACGTCGCTCCTATTTCAGATAGCGTATTGGGCTAAGCGGCATCTCAAAGCGCATGAAATGGCGAGTAAAATGCACTATTAAACTTCTAGGGTAGGGCAAACAGAGACGCGATAAGATCATTTTACATTATGGTTAATAAAAGAATTCAGCGAAATTCTATCACATTTGTTCAACTTACGTCGCTCGTATTTCAGATAGCGTATTGGGCTAAGCGGTATCTCAAAGCGCATGAAATGGCGAGTAAAATGCACTATTAAACTTCTAGTGTAGGGCAAACAAAGACCCGATTAAATCATTTTATATTAAGGTTAATTTAAGAATTCAGCGAAATTCTATCACATTTGTTCAATTTACGTAGCTCCTATTTCAGATAGCGTACTGGGCTAGGCGGCAACTTAAAGCGCGTGGAATGGCGAGTAAAATGCACTATTAAACTTCTATGATAGGGCAAACAGAGACCCGATTAGATCATTTTATATTATGATTAATTTAAGAAGTCAGCAAAATTCTATCACATTTGTTCAATTTACGTCGTTCCTATTTCAGATAGCGTACTGGGCTAGGCGGCATCTTAAAGCGCGTGGAAAGGCGAGTAAAATGCACTATTAAACTTCTATGATAGGGCAATCAGAGACCCGATTAGATCATTTTATATTACGGTTAATATAAGAATTCAGCGTAATTCTATCACATTTGTTCAACTTTCGTCGCTCCTATTTCAGATAGCGTACTGAGCAAGGCGGCATCTTAAAGCGCGTGGAATGGCGAGTAAAATGCAATATTAAACTTCTATGATAGGGCAATCAGAGACCCGATTAGATCATTTTATATTACGGTTAATATAAGAATTCAGCGTAATTCTATCACATTTGTTCAACTTACGTCGCTCCTACTTCAGATAGCGCACTGGGCTAGGCGGCATCTTAAAGCGCGTGGAATGTCGAGTAAAATGCACTACTAAACTACTATGATAGGGCAATCAGAGACCCGTTTAGGTCATTTTATATTTTGGTTAATATAAGAATTCAGCGAAATTCTATCACATTTGTTCAATTTACGTCGCTCCTATTTCAGATAGCGTATTGGGCTAAGCGGCATCTCAAAGCCCATGAAATGGCGAGTAAAAAGCACTATTAAACTTCTAGGGTAAGGCAAACAGATACCCGATTAGATCATTTTATATTACGGTTAATATAAGAATTCAGCGTAATTCTATCACATTTGTTCAACTTACGTCACTCCTCTTTCAGATAGCGTACTGGGCTAGGCGGCATCTTAAAGCGCGTGGAATGGCGAGTAAAATGCACTATTAAACTTCTATGATAGGGCTATCAGAGACCCGATTAGATCATTTTATGTTTTGGTTAATATAAGAATTCTGCGAAACTCTATCACATTTGTTCAATTTACGTCGCTCCTATTTCAGATAGCGTATTGGGGAAGCTGCATCTCAAAGCGCAAGACATGGCGAGTAAAATGCACTATTAAACTTCTAGGGTAGGGCAATCAGAGACCCGATTAGATCATTTTGTATTTTGGTTAATATAAGAATTCAGCGAAATTCTATTACATTTGTTTAATTTACGTCGCTCCTATTTCAGATAGCGTATTGGGCTAAGCGGCATCTCAAAGCGCATGAAATGGCGAGTAAAATGCACTATTATACTTCTAGTGTAGGGCAATCAGAGACCCGATTAGATCATTTTATATTATGCTTAATATAAGAATTCAGCGTAATTCTGTCACATTTGTTCAACTTACGTAGCTCCTATTTCAGATAGCGTACTGGGCTAGGCGGCAACTTAAAGCGCGTGGAATGTCGAGTAAAATGCACTATCAAACTTCTATGATAGGGCAATCAGAGACCCGATTAGATCATTTTATATTTTGGTTAATATAAGAATTCAGCGAAATTCTATCACATTTGTGCAACTTACGTCGCTCCTATTTCAGATAGCGTATTGGGCTAAGGGGCATCTCAAAGCGCATGAAATGGCGAGTAAGATGCACTATTAAACTTCAAGGGTAGGGCAAACAGAGACCCGATTAGATCATTTTATATTATGGTTAATTTAAGAATTCAGAAAAATTCTATCACATTTGTTCAATTTACGTCGTTCCTATTTCAGATAGCGTATTGGGCTATGCGACATCTCAAAGCGCATGAAATGACGAGTAAAATGCACTATTAAACTTCTAGGGTAGGGCAAACAGAGACCCGATTAGATCATTTTATTTTACGGTTAATATAAGAATTCAGCGTAATTCTATCACATTTGTTCAACTTACGTCGCTCCTATTTCAGATAGCGTACTGGGCGAGGCGGAATCTCAAAGCGCGTGGAAGGGCGAGTAAAATGCACTACTAAACTTCTATGATCGGGCAATCAGAGACCCGATTACATCATTTTATATTTTGGTTAATATAAGAATTCAGCGAAATTCTCTCACATTTGTTCAATTTACGTCGCTGATATTTCAGATAGCGTATTGGGCTCAGCGGCATCTCAAAGCGCAAGAAATGTGGAGTAAAATGCACTATTAAACTTCTAGGGTAGGGCAAACAGAGACCCGATAAGATCATTTTATATTATGGTTAATTTAAGAATTCAGCGAAATTCTATCACACTTGTCAATTTACGTCGCTCCTCTTTCAGATAGCGTACTGGGCTAGGCGGCATCTTAAAGCGGGTGGAAGGGTGAGTAAAATGCACTACTAAACTTCTAGGGTAGGGCAAACAGAGACTCGATTAGATCATTTTATATTATGGTTAATTTAAGAATTCAGCAAAATTCTATCACGCTTGTTCAATTTACGTCGCTCCAATTGCAGATAGCGTATTGGGCTAAGCGGCATCTCAAAGCGCATGAAATGGCGAGTAAAATGCACTGTTAAACTTCTAGGGTAGGGCAAACAGAGACTCGATTAGATCATTTTATATTACGGTTAATATAAGAATTCAGCGTAATTCTATCACATTTGTTCAACTTACGTCGATCCTCTTTCAGATAGCGTACTGGGCTAGGCGGCATCTTAAAGCGCGTGGAATGGCGAGTAAAGTGCACTATTAAACTTCTATGATAGGGCTATCAGAGACCCGATTAGATCATTTTATGTTTTGGTTAATATAAGAATTCAGCGAAATTCTATCACATTTGTTCAATTTACGTCGCTCCTATTTCAGATAGCGTATTGGGGTAAGCTGCATCTCAAAGCGCAAGACATGGCGAGTAAAATGCACTATTAAACTTCTAGGGTAGGACAATCAGAGACCCGATTAGATCATTTTGTATTTTGGTTAATATAAGAATTCAGCGAAATTCTATTACATTTGTTTAATTTACGTCGCTCCTATTTCAGATAGCGTATTGGGCTAAGCGGCATCTCAAAGCGCATGAAATGGCGAGTAAAATGCACTATTATACTTCTAGTGTAGGGCAATCAGAGACCCGATTAGATCATTTTATATTATGCTTAATTTAAGAATTCAGCAAAATTCTATCACATTTGTTCAATTTACGTAGTTCCTATTTCAGATAGCATACTGGGCTAGGCGGTATCTTAAAGCGCGCGGAATGGCGAGTAAAATGCAGTATTAAACTTCTATGATAGGGCAATCAAAGACCCGATTAGATCATTTTGTATTTTGGTTAATATAAGAATTCAGCGAAATTCTATTACATTTGTTTAATTTACGTCGCTCCTATTTCAGATAGCGTATTGGGCTAAGCGGCATCTCAAAGCGCATGAAATGGCGAGTAAAATGCACTATTATACTTCTAGTGTAGGGCAATCAGAGACCCGATTAGATCATTTTATATTATGCTTAATTTAAGAATTCAGCAAAATTCTATCACATTTGTTCAATTTACGTAGTTCCTATTTCAGATAGCATACTGGGCTAGGCGGTATCTTAAAGCGCGCGGAATGGCGAGTAAAATGCAGTATTAAACTTCTATGATAGGGCAATCAAAGACCCGATTAGATCATTTTATATTTTGGTTAATATAAGAATTCAGCGAAATTCTATCAGATTTGTTCAATTTACGTCGCTCCTATTTCAGATAGCGTATTGGGAGTAGCGGCATCTCAAAGCGCATGAAAGGGCGAGTAACATGCACTATTAAACTTCTAGGATATAGGCAAACAGAGACCCGATTAGATCATTTTATATTACGGTTAATATAAGAATTCAGCGTAATTCTATCACATTTGTTCAACTTACGTCGCTCCTCATTCAGATAGCGTACTGGGCTAGGCGGCATCTTAAAGCGGGTGAAAGGGTGAGTAAAATGCACTACTAAACTTCTAGGGTAGGGCAAACAGAGACTCGATTAGATCATTTTATATTATGGTTAATTTAAGAATTCAGCAAAATTCTATCACATATGTTCAATTTACGTCGCTCCTATTTCAGATAGCGTACTGGGCTAGGCGGCATCTTAAAGCGGGTGGAAGGGTGAGTAAAATGCACTACTAATCTTCCATGATAGGGCAATCAGAGACCCGATTAGATCATTTTATATTTTGTTTTATATAAGATTTCAGGGAAATTCTATCACATTTGTTCAATTTACGTCGCTCCTATTTCAGATAGCATATTGGGCTAAGCGGCACCTCAAAGCGCATGAAATGGCGAGTGAAATGCAATATTAAACTTCTAGGGTAGGGCAAACAGAGACCCGATTAGATCATTTTACATTATGGTTAATAAAAGAATTCAATGAAATTCTATCACATTTGTTCCTCTTACGTCGCTCGTATTTGAGATAGCGTATTGGGCTAAGCGGCATCTCAAAGCGCATGAAATGGCGAGTAAAATGCGCTGGTAAACTTCTAGGGTAGGGCAATCAGAGACCCGATTAGATCATTTTATATTATGGTTAATTTAAGAATTCAGCAAAATTCTATCACATTAGTTCAATTTACGTCGTTCCTATTTCAGATAGCGTACTGGGCCTTGCGGTATCTCAAAAACGCGTGGAATGGCGAGTAAAATTCACTATTAAACTTCTATGATAGGGCAATCAGAGACCCGATTAGATCATTTTATATTTTGGTTAATATAAGAATTCAACGAAATTCTATCACATTTGTTCCATTTACGTCGCTCCTATTTCAGATAGCTTATTGGGCTAAGCGGCATCGCAAAGCGCATGAAATGACGAGTGAAATGCACTATTAAACTTCTAGGGTCGGGCAAACAGAGACCCGATTAGATCATTTTACATTATGGTTAATAAAAGAATTCAGCGAAATTCTATCACATTTGTTCAACTTACGTCGCTCGTATTTCAGATAGCGTATTGGGCTAAGCGGCATCTTAAAGCGCGTGGAATGGCGAGTAAAATGCACTACTAAACTTCTATGATAGGGCAATCAGGCACTCGATTAGATCATTTTATATTTTGTTTAATATAAGATTTCAGGGAAATTCTATCTCATTTGTTCAATTTACGTCGCTCCTATTTCAGTTAGCGTATTCGGCTAAGCGGCATCTCAAAGAGCATGAAATGGCGAATAAAATGCACTAGTAAACTTCTAGGCTAGGGCGAACAGAGACCCGATTAGATCATTTTACATTATGGTTAATAAAAGAATTCAATGAAATTCTATCACATTTGTTCCTCTTACGTCGCTCGTATTTGAGATAGCGTATTGGGCTAAGCGGCATCTCAAAGCGCATGAAATGGCGAGTAAAATGCGCTAGTAAACTTCTAGGGTAGGGCAATCAGAGACCCGATTAGATCATTTTATATTATGGTTAATTTAAGAATTCAGCAAAATTCTATCACATTAGTTCAATTTACGTCGTTCCTATTTCAGATAGCGTACTGGGCCTTGCGGTATCTCAAAAACGCGTGGAATGGCGAGTAAAATTCACTATTAAACTTCTATGATAGGGCAATCAGAGACCCGATTAGATCATTTTATATTTTGGTTAATATAAGAATTCAACGAAATTCTATCACATTTGTTCCATTTACGTCGCTCCTATTTCAGATAGCTTATTGGGCTAAGCGGCATCGCAAAGCGCATGAAATGACGAGTGAAATGCACTATTAAACTTCTAGGGTCGGGCAAACAGAGACCCGATTAGATCATTTTACATTAAGGTTAATATAAGAATTCAGGGAAATTCTATCACATTTGTTCAACATACGTCGCTCCTATTTCAGATAGCGTATTGGGCTAAGCGGCATCTCAAAGCGCATGAAATGGCGAGTAAAATGCACTAGTAAACTTCTGGGGTAGGGCAATCAGAGACCCGATTAGATCATTTTATATTTTGGTTAATATAAGAATTCAGCGAAATTCTATCACATTTGTTCAATTTGCGTCGCTCCTATTTCAGATAGCTTATTGGGCTAAGCGGCACCTCAAAGCGCATGAAATGGCGAGTGAAATGCACTATTAATCTTCTAGGGTAGGGCAATCAGAGACCTCATTAGATCATTTTATATTATGGTTAATTTAAGAATTCAGCGAAATTCTATCACATTTGTTCAATTTACGTCGCTCCTATTTCAGATAGCGTATTGGGCTAAGCGGCATCTCAAAGCGCATGAAATGGCGAGTAAAATGCACTATTAAACTTCTAGGGTAAGGCAAACAGAGACCCGATTAGATCATTTTATATTACGGTTAATATAAGAATTCAGAGTAATTCTATCACATTTGTTCAATTTACGTCGCCCCTATTTCAGATAGCGTATTGGGCTAAGCGGCATCTCAAAGCGCATGAAATGGCGAGTCAAATGCACTGATAAACTTCTATGATAGGGAAATCAGAGACCCGATTAGATTATTTTATATTTTGGTTAATATAATAATTCAGCGAAATTCTAACACATTTGTTCCATTTACGTCGCTCCTATTTCAGATAGCGTACTGGGCTAGGCGGCATCTTAAAGCGCGTGGAATGGCGAGTAAAATGCACTATTAAACTTCAAGGGTAGGGCAAACAGAGACCCGATTAGATCATTTTATATTATGGTTCATTTAAGAATTCAGAAAAATTCTATCACATTTGTTCAATTTACGTCATTCCTATTTCAGATAGCGTATTGGGCTATGCGGCATCTCAAAGCGGATGAAATGACGAGTAAAATGCACTGTTAAACTTCTAGGGTAGGGCAAACAGAGACCCGATTAGATCATTTTATATTACGGTTAGTATAAGAATTCAGCGTAATTCTATCACATTTGTTCAACTTACGTCGCTCCTATTTCAGATAGCGTACTGGGCTAGGCGGTATCTCAAAGCGCGTGGAAGGGCGAGTAAAATGCACTACTAAACTTCTATGATAGGGCAATCAGAGACCCGATTAGATCATTTTATATTTTTGTTAATATAAGGATTCAGCGAAATTCTCTCACATTTGTTCAATTTACGTCGCTGATATTTCAGATAGCGTATTGGACTAAGCGGCATCTCAAAGCGCAAGAAATGTCGAGTACAATGCACTATTAAACTTCTAGGGTAGTGCAAACAGAGACCAGATAATATCATTTTATGTTATGGTTAATTTAAGAATTCAGCGAAATTCTCTCACATTTGTTCAATTTACGTCGCTGATATTTCAGATAGCGTATTGGGCTAAGCGGCATCTCAAAGCGCGAGAAATGGCGAGTAAAATGCACTATTAAACTTCTAGGGTAGGGCAAACAGAGACCCGGTTAGATCATTTTATATTTTGGTTAATATAAGAATTCAGCGAAATTCTATCACATTTGTTCAATTTACGTCGCTCCTATTTCAGATAGCGTATCGGGCTAAGCGGCATCTCAAAGCGCATGAAATGACGAATAAAATGCACAATTAAGCTTCTACGCTAGGGCGAACAGAGACCCGATTAGATCATTTTACGTTATGGTTAATAAAAGAATTCAGCGAAATTCTATCACATTTGATCAATTTACATCGCTCCTATTTCAGATAGCGTATTGTGCTAAGCGGCATCTCAAAGCGCATGAAATAACGAGTAAAATTCACTATTAAACTTCTAGGGTAGGGCAAACAGAGACCCCATTAGTTCATTTTATATTATGGTTAATTTAAGAATTCAGCGAAATTCTATCACATTTGTCCAATTTACGTCGCTCCTATTGCAGATAGCGTATTGGGCTAAGCGGCATCTTAAAGCGCGTGGAATGGCGAGTAAAATTCACTATTAAACTTCTATGATAGGGCAATCAGAGACCCGATTAGATCATTTTATATTTTGGTTAATATAAGATTTCAGCGAAATTCTATCACATTTGGTCAATTTACGTCGCTCCTATTTCAGATAGCATATTGGGCTACGCGGCATCTCAAAGCGCATGAAATGGCGAGTAAAATGCACTATTAAACTTCTAGGATAGGGCAAACAGAGTCCCGATAAGATCATTTTATATTATGGTTAATTTAAGAATTCAGCGAAATTCTATCACATTTGTTCAATTTACGTCGCTCCTATTTCAGATAGCGTATTGGGCTAAGCAGCATCTCAAAGCGCATGAAATGGCGAGTAAAATGCACTATTAAACTTCTAGGGTAGGGCAAACAGAGACGCGATAAGATCATTTTACATTATGGTTAATAAAAGAATTCAGCGAAATTCTATCACATTTGTTCAACTTACGTCGCTCGTATTTCAGATAGCGTATTGGGCTAAGCGGTATCTCAAAGCGCATGAAATGGCGAGTAAAATGCACTATTAAACTTCTAGTGTAGGGCAAACAAAGACCCGATTAAATCATTTTATATTAAGGTTAATTTAAGAATTCAGCGAAATTCTATCACATTTGTTCAATTTACGTAGCTCCTATTTCAGATAGCGTACTGGGCTAGGCGGCAACTTAAAGCGCGTGGAATGGCGAGTAAAATGCACTATTAAACTTCTATGATAGGGCAAACAGAGACCCGATTAGATCATTTTATATTATGATTAATTTAAGAAGTCAGCAAAATTCTATCACATTTGTTCAATTTACGTCGTTCCTATTTCAGATAGCGTACTGGGCTAGGCGGCATCTTAAAGCGCGTGGAAAGGCGAGTAAAATGCACTATTAAACTTCTATGATAGGGCAATCAGAGACCCGATTAGATCATTTTATATTACGGTTAATATAAGAATTCAGCGTAATTCTATCACATTTGTTCAACTTTCGTCGCTCCTATTTCAGATAGCGTACTGAGCAAGGCGGCATCTTAAAGCGCGTGGAATGGCGAGTAAAATGCAATATTAAACTTCTATGATAGGGCAATCAGAGACCCGATTAGATCATTTTATATTTTGGTTAATATAAGAATTCAGCGAAATTCTATCACATTTGTGCAACTTACGTCGCTCCTATTTCAGATAGCGTATTGGGCTAAGCGGCATCTCAAAGCGCATGAAATGGCGAGTAAGATGCACTATTAAACTTCAAGGGTAGGGCAAACAGAGACCCGATTAGATCATTTTATATTATGGTTAATTTAAGAATTCAGAAAAATTCTATCACATTTGTTCAATTTACGTCGTTCCTATTTCAGATAGCGTATTGGGCTATGCGACATCTCAAAGCGCATGAAATGACGAGTAAAATGCACTATTAAACTTCTAGGGTAGGGCAAACAGAGACCCGATTAGATCATTTTATTTTACGGTTAATATAAGAATTCAGCGTAATTCTATCACATTTGTTCAACTTACGTCGCTCCTATTTCAGATAGCGTACTGGGCGAGGCGGAATCTCAAAGCGCGTGGAAGGGCGAGTAAAATGCACTACTAAACTTCTATGATCGGGCAATCAGAGACCCGATTACATCATTTTATATTTTGGTTAATATAAGAATTCAGCGAAATTCTGTCACATTTGTTCAATTTACGTCGCTGATATTTCAGATAGCGTATTGGGCTCAGCGGCATCTCAAAGCGCAAGAAATGTGGAGTAAAATGCACTATTAAACTTCTAGGGTAGGGCAAACAGAGACCCGATAAGATCATTTTATATTATGGTTAATTTAAGAATTCAGCGAAATTCTATCACACTTGTCAATTTACGTCGCTCCTCTTTCAGATAGCGTACTGGGCTAGGCGGCATCTTAAAGCGGGTGGAAGGGTGAGTAAAATGCACTACTAAACTTCTAGGGTAGGGCAAACAGAGACTCGATTAGATCATTTTATATTATGGTTAATTTAAGAATTCAGCAAAATTCTATCACGCTTGTTCAATTTACGTCGCTCCTATTGCAGATAGCGTATTGGGCTAAGCGGCATCTCAAAGCGCATGAAATGGCGAGTAAAATGCACTGTTAAACTTCTAGGGTAGGGCAAACAGAGACTCGATTAGATCATTTTATATTACGGTTAATATAAGAATTCAGCGTAATTCTATCACATTTGTTCAACTTACGTCGCTCCTCTTTCAGATAGCGTACTGGGCTAGGCGGCATCTTAAAGCGCGTGGAATGGCGAGTAAAGTGCACTATTAAACTTCTATGATAGGGCTATCAGAGACCCGATTAGATCATTTTATGTTTTGGTTAATATAAGAATTCAGCGAAATTCTATCACATTTGTTCAATTTACGTCGCTCCTATTTCAGATAGCGTATTGGGGTAAGCTGCATCTCAAAGCGCAAGACATGGCGAGTAAAATGCACTATTAAACTTCTAGGGTAGGACAATCAGAGACCCGATTAGATCATTTTGTATTTTGGTTAATATAAGAATTCAGCGAAATTCTATTACATTTGTTTAATTTACGTCGCTCCTATTTCAGATAGCGTATTGGGCTAAGCGGCATCTCAAAGCGCATGAAATGGCGAGTAAAATGCACTATTATACTTCTAGTGTAGGGCAATCAGAGACCCGATTAGATCATTTTATATTATGCTTAATTTAAGAATTCAGCAAAATTCTATCACATTTGTTCAATTTACGTAGTTCCTATTTCAGATAGCATACTGGGCTAGGCGGTATCTTAAAGCGCGCGGAATGGCGAGTAAAATGCAGTATTAAACTTCTATGATAGGGCAATCAAAGACCCGATTAGATCATTTTGTATTTTGGTTAATATAAGAATTCAGCGAAATTCTATTACATTTGTTTAATTTACGTCGCTCCTATTTCAGATAGCGTATTGGGCTAAGCGGCATCTCAAAGCGCATGAAATGGCGAGTAAAATGCACTATTATACTTCTAGTGTAGGGCAATCAGAGACCCGATTAGATCATTTTATATTATGCTTAATTTAAGAATTCAGCAAAATTCTATCACATTTGTTCAATTTACGTAGTTCCTATTTCAGATAGCATACTGGGCTAGGCGGTATCTTAAAGCGCGCGGAATGGCGAGTAAAATGCAGTATTAAACTTCTATGATAGGGCAATCAAAGACCCGATTAGATCATTTTATATTTTGGTTAATATAAGAATTCAGCGAAATTCTATCAGATTTGTTCAATTTACGTCGCTCCTATTTCAGATAGCGTATTGGGAGTAGCGGCATCTCAAAGCGCATGAAAGGGCGAGTAACATGCACTATTAAACTTCTAGGATATAGGCAAACAGAGACCCGATTAGATCATTTTATATTACGGTTAATATAAGAATTCAGCGTAATTCTATCACATTTGTTCAACTTACGTCGCTCCTCATTCAGATAGCGTACTGGGCTAGGCGGCATCTTAAAGCGGGTGGAAGGGTGAGTAAAATGCACTACTAAACTTCTAGGGTAGGGCAAACAGAGACTCGATTAGATCATTTTATATTATGGTTAATTTAAGAATTCAGCAAAATTCTATCACATATGTTCAATTTACGTCGCTCCTATTTCAGATAGCGTACTGGGCAAGGCGGCATCTTAAAGCGGGTGGAAGGGTGAGTAAAATGCACTACTAATCTTCCATGATAGGGCAATCAGAGACCCGATTAGATCATTTTATATTTTGTTTTATATAAGATTTCAGGGAAATTCTATCACATTTGTTCAATTTACGTCGCTCCTATTTCAGATAGCATATTGGGCTAAGCGGCACCTCAAAGCGCATGAAATGGCGAGTGAAATGCAATATTAAACTTCTAGGGTAGGGCAAACAGAGACCCGATTAGATCATTTTACATTATGGTTAATAAAAGAATTCAATGAAATTCTATCACATTTGTTCCTCTTACGTCGCTCGTATTTGAGATAGCGTATTGGGCTAAGCGGCATCTCAAAGCGCATGAAATGGCGAGTAAAATGCGCTGGTAAACTTCTAGGGTAGGGCAATCAGAGACCCGATTAGATCATTTTATATTATGGTTAATTTAAGAATTCAGCAAAATTCTATCACATTAGTTCAATTTACGTCGTTCCTATTTCAGATAGCGTACTGGGCCTTGCGGTATCTCAAAAACGCGTGGAATGGCGAGTAAAATTCACTATTAAACTTCTATGATAAGGCAATCAGAGACCCGATTAGATCATTTTATATTTTGGTTAATATAAGAATTCAACGAAATTCTATCACATTTGTTCCATTTACGTCGCTCCTATTTCAGATAGCTTATTGGGCTAAGCGGCATCGCAAAGCGCATGAAATGACGAGTGAAATGCACTATTAAACTTCTAGGGTCGGGCAAACAGAGACCCGATTAGATCATTTTACATTAAGGTTAATATAAGAATTCAGGGAAATTCTATCACATTTGTTCAACATACGTCGCTCCTATTTCAGATAGCGTATTGGGCTAAGCGGCATCTCAAAGCGCATGAAATGGCGAGTAAAATGCACTAGTAAACTTCTGGGGTAGGGCAATCAGAGACCCGATTAGATCATTTTATATTTTGGTTAATATAAGAATTCAGCGAAATTCTATCACATTTGTTCAATTTGCGTCGCTCCTATTTCAGATAGCTTATTGGGCTAAGCGGCACCTCAAAGCGCATGAAATGGCGAGTGAAATGCACTATTAATCTTCTAGGGTAGGGCAATCAGAGACCTCATTAGATCATTTTATATTATGGTTAATTTAAGAATTCAGCGAAATTCTATCACATTTGTTCAATTTACGTCGCTCCTATTTCAGATAGCGTATTGGGCTAAGCGGCATCTCAAGGCGCATGAAATGGCGAGTAAAATGCACTATTAAACTTCTAGGGTAAGGCAAACAGAGACCCGATTAGATCATTTTATATTACGGTTAATATAAGAATTCAGAGTAATTCTATCACATTTGTTCAATTTACGTCGCCCCTATTTCAGATAGCGTATTGGGCTAAGCGGCATCTCAAAGCGCATGAAATGGCGAGTCAAATGCACTGATAAACTTCTATGATAGGGAAATCAGAGACCCGATTAGATTATTTTATATTTTGGTTAATATAATAATTCAGCGAAATTCTAACACATTTCTTCCATTTACGTCGCTCCTATTTCAGATAGCGTACTGGGCTAGGCGGCATCTTAAAGCGCGTGGAATGGCGAGTAAAATGCACTATTAAACTTCAAGGGTAGGGCAAACAGAGACCCGATTAGATCATTTTATATTATGGTTCATTTAAGAATTCAGAAAAATTCTATCACATTTGTTCAATTTACGTCATTCCTATTTCAGATAGCGTATTGGGCTATGCGGCATCTCAAAGCGGATGAAATGACGAGTAAAATGCACTGTTAAACTTCTAGGGTAGGGCAAACAGAGACCCGATTAGATCATTTTATATTACGGTTAGTATAAGAATTCAGCGTAATTCTATCACATTTGTTCAACTTACGTCGCTCCTATTTCAGATAGCGTACTGGGCTAGGCGGTATCTCAAAGCGCGTGGAAGGGCGAGTAAAATGCACTACTAAACTTCTATGATAGGGCAATCAGAGACCCGATTAGATCATTTTATATTTTTGTTAATATAAGGATTCAGCGAAATTCTCTCACATTTGTTCAATTTACGTCGCTGATATTTCAGATAGCGTATTGGACTAAGCGGCATCTCAAAGCGCAAGAAATGTCGAGTACAATGCACTATTAAACTTCTAGGGTAGTGCAAACAGAGACCAGATAATATCATTTTATGTTATGGTTAATTTAAGAATTCAGCGAAATTCTCTCACATTTGTTCAATTTACGTCGCTGATATTTCAGATAGCGTATTGGGCTAAGCGGCATCTCAAAGCGCGAGAAATGGCGAGTAAAATGCACTATTAAACTTCTAGGGTAGGGCAAACAGAGACCCGGTTAGATCATTTTATATTTTGGTTAATATAAGAATTCAGCGAAATTCTATCACATTTGTTCAATTTACGTCGCTCCTATTTCAGATAGCGTATCGGGCTAAGCGGCATCTCAAAGCGCATGAAATGACGAATAAAATGCACAATTAAGCTTCTACGCTAGGGCGAACAGAGACCCGATTAGATCATTTTACGTTATGGTTAATAAAAGAATTCAGCGAAATTCTATCACATTTGATCAATTTACATCGCTCCTATTTCAGATAGCGTATTGTGCTAAGCGGCATCTCAAAGCGCATGAAATAACGAGTAAAATTCACTATTAAACTTCTAGGGTAGGGCAAACAGAGACCCCATTAGTTCATTTTATATTATGGTTAATTTAAGAATTCAGCGAAATTCTATCACATTTGTCCAATTTACGTCGCTCCTATTGCAGATAGCGTATTGGGCTAAGCGGCATCTTAAAGCGCGTGGAATGGCGAGTAAAATTCACTATTAAACTTCTATGATAGGGCAATCAGAGACCCGATTAGATCATTTTATATTTTGGTTAATATAAGAATTCAGCGAAATTCTATCACATTTGGTCAATTTACGTCGCTCCTATTTCAGATAGCTTATTGGGCTAAGCGGCATCTCAAAGCGCATGAAATGATGAGTGAAATGCACTAGTAAACTTCTAGGCTAGGGCGAACAGAGACCCGATTAGATCATTTTACATTATGGTTAATAAAAGAATACAGCGAAATTCTATCACATTTGTTCCTCTTACGTCGCTCGTATTTCAGATAGCATATTGGGCTACGCGGCATCTCAAAGCGCATGAAATGGCGAGTAAAATGCACTATTAAACTTCTAGGATAGGGCAAACAGAGTCCCGATAAGATCATTTTATATTATGGTTAATTTAAGAATTCAGCGAAATTCTATCACATTTGTTCAATTTACGTCGCTCCTATTTCAGATAGCGTATTGGGCTAAGCGGCATCTCAAAGCGCATGAAATGGCGAGTAAAATGCACTATTAAACTTCTAGGGTAGGGCAAAGAGAGACGCGATAAGATCATTTTACATTATGGTTAATAAAAGAATTCAGCGAAATTCTATCACATTTGTTCAACTTACGTCGCTCGTATTTCAGATAGCGTATTGGGCTAAGCGGTATCTCAAAGCGCATGAAATGGCGAGTAAAATGCACTATTAAACTTCTAGTGTAGGGCAAACAAAGACCCGATTAAATCATTTTATATTAAGGTTAATTTAAGAATTCAGCGAAATTCTATCACATTTGTTCAATTTACGTAGCTCCTATTTCAGATAGCGTACTGGGCTAGGCGGCAACTTAAAGCGCGTGGAATGGCGAGTAAAATGCACTATTAAACTTCTATGATAGGGCAAACAGAGACCCGATTAGATCATTTTATATTATGATTAATTTAAGAAGTCAGCAAAATTCTATCACATTTGTTCAATTTACGTCGTTCCTATTTCAGATAGCGTACTGGGCTAGGCGGCATCTTAAAGCGCGTGGAAAGGCGAGTAAAATGCACTATTAAACTTCTATGATAGGGCAATCAGAGACCCGATTAGATCATTTTATATTACGGTTAATATAAGAATTCAGCGTAATTCTATCACATTTGTTCAACTTTCGTCGCTCCTATTTCAGATAGCGTACTGAGCAAGGCGGCATCTTAAAGCGCGTGGAATGGCGAGTAAAATGCAATATTATACTTCTATGATAGGGCAATCAGAGACCCGATTAGATCATTTTATATTACGGTTAATATAAGAATTCAGCGTAATTCTATCACATTTGTTCAACTTACGTCGCTCCTATTTCAGATAGCGCACTGGGCTAGGCGGCATCTTAAAGCGCGTGGAATGTCGAGTAAAATGCACTACTAAACTACTATGATAGGGCAATCAGAGACCCGTTTAGGTCATTTTATATTTTGGTTAATATAAGAATTCAGCGAAATTCTATCACATTTGTTCAATTTACGTCGCTCCTATTAAAGATAGCGTATTGGGCTAGTCGGCATCTGAAAGCGCATGAAATGGCGAGTAAAATGCACTATTAAACTTCTAGGGTAGGGCAATCAGAGACCCGTTTAGGTCATTTTATATTTTGGTTAATATAAGAATTCAGCGAAATTCTATCACATTTGTTCAATTTACGTCGCTCCTATTTCAGATAGCGTATTGGGCTAAGCGGCATCTCAAAGCCCATGAAATGGCGAGTAAAATGCACTATTAAACTTCTAGGGTAAGGCAAACAGATACCCGATTAGATCATTTTATATTACGGTTAATATAAGAATTCAGCGTAATTCTATCACATTTGTTCAACTTACGTCACTCCTCTTTCAGATAGCGTACTGGGCTAGGCGGCATCTTAAAGCGCGTGGAATGGCGAGTAAAATGCACTATTAAACTTCTATGATAGGGCTATCAGAGACCCGATTAGATCATTTTATGTTTTGGCTAATATAAGAATTCTGCGAAACTCTATCACATTTGTTCAATTTACGTCGCTCCTATTTCAGATAGCGTATTGGGGAAGCTGCATCTCAAAGCGCAAGACATGGCGAGTAAAATGCACTATTAAACTTCTAGGGTAGGGCAATCAGAGACCCGATTAGATCATTTTGTATTTTGGTTAATATAAGAATTCAGCGAAATTCTATTACATTTGTTTAATTTACGTCGCTCCTATTTCAGATAGCGTATTGGGCTAAGCGGCATCTCAAAGCGCATGAAATGGCGAGTAAAATGCACTATTATACTTCTAGTGTAGGGCAGTCAGAGACCCGATTAGATCATTTTATATTTTGTTTAATATAAGAATTCAGCGTAATTCTGTCACATTTGTTCAACTTACGTAGCTCCTATTTCAGATAGCGTACTGGGCTAGGCGGCAACTTAAAGCGCGTGGAATGTCGAGTAAAATGCACTATCAAACTTCTATGATAGGGCAATCAGAGACCCGATTAGATCATTTTATATTTTGGTTAATATAAGAATTCAGCGAAATTCTATCACATTTGTGCAACTTACGTCGCTCCTATTTCAGATAGCGTATTGGGCTAAGCGGCATCTCAAAGCGCATGAAATGGCGAGTAAGATGCACTATTAAACTTCAAGGGTAGGGCAAACAGAGACCCGATTAGATCATTTTATATTATGGTTAATTTAAGAATTCAGAAAAATTCTATCACATTTGTTCAATTTACGTCGTTCCTATTTCAGATAGCGTATTGGGCTATGCGACATCTCAAAGCGCATGAAATGACGAGTAAAATGCACTATTAAACTTCTAGGGTAGGGCAAACAGAGACCCGATTAGATCATTTTATATTACGGTTAATATAAGAATTCAGCGTAATTCTATCACATTTGTTCAACTTACGTCGCTCCTATTTCAGATAGCGTACTGGGCGAGGCGGAATCTCAAAGCGCGTGGAAGGGCGAGTAAAATGCACTACTAAACTTCTATGATCGGGCAATCAGAGACCCGATTACATCATTTTATATTTTGGTTAATATAAGAATTCAGCGAAATTCTCTCACATTTGTTCAATTTACGTCGCTGATATTTCAGATAGCGTATTGGGCTCAGCGGCATCTCAAAGCGCAAGAAATGTGGAGTAAAATGCACTATTAAACTTCTAGGGTAGGGCAAACAGAGACCCGATAAGATCATTTTATATTATGGTTAATTTAAGAATTCAGCGAAATTCTATCACACTTGTCAATTTACGTCGCTCCTCTTTCAGATAGCGTACTGGGCTAGGCGGCATCTTAAAGCGGGTGGAAGGGTGAGTAAAATGCACTACTAAACTTCTAGGGTAGGGCAAACAGAGACTCGATTAGATCATTTTATATTATGGTTAATTTAAGAATTCAGCAAAATTCTATCACGCTTGTTCAATTTACGTCGCTCCTATTGCAGATAGCGTATTGGGCTAAGCGGCATCTCAAAGCGCATGAAATGGCGAGTAAAATGCACTGTTAAACTTCTAGGGTAGGGCAAACAGAGACTCGATTAGATCATTTTATATTACGGTTAATATAAGAATTCAGCGTAATTCTATCACATTTGTTCAACTTACGTCGCTCCTCTTTCAGATAGCGTACTGGGCTAGGCGGCATCTTAAAGCGCGTGGAATGGCGAGTAAAGTGCACTATTAAACTTCTATGATAGGGCTATCAGAGACCCGATTAGATCATTTTATGTTTTGGTTAATATAAGAATTCAGCGAAATTCTATCACATTTGTTCAATTTACGTCGCTCCTATTTCAGATAGCGTATTGGGGTAAGCTGCATCTCAAAGCGCAAGACATGGCGAGTAAAATGCACTATTAAACTTCTAGGGTAGGACAATCAGAGACCCGATTAGATCATTTTGTATTTTGGTTAATATAAGAATTCAGCGAAATTCTATTACATTTGTTTAATTTACGTCGCTCCTATTTCAGATAGCGTATTGGGCTAAGCGGCATCCCAAAGCGCATGAAATGGCGAGTAAAATGCACTATTATACTTCTAGTGTAGGGCAATCAGAGACCCGATTAGATCATTTTATATTATGCTTAATTTAAGAATTCAGCAAAATTCTATCACATTTGTTCAATTTACGTAGTTCCTATTTCAGATAGCATACTGGGCTAGGCGGTATCTTAAAGCGCGCGGAATGGCGAGTAAAATGCAGTATTAAACTTCTATGATAGGGCAATCAAAGACCCGATTAGATCATTTTGTATTTTGGTTAATATAAGAATTCAGCGAAATTCTATTACATTTGTTTAATTTACGTCGCTCCTATTTCAGATAGCGTATTGGGCTAAGCGGCATCTCAAAGCGCATGAAATGGCGAGTAAAATGCACTATTATACTTCTAGTGTAGGGCAATCAGAGACCCGATTAGATCATTTTATATTATGCTTAATTTAAGAATTCAGCAAAATTCTATCACATTTGTTCAATTTACGTAGTTCCTATTTCAGATAGCATACTGGGCTAGGCGGTATCTTAAAGCGCGCGGAATGGCGAGTAAAATGCAGTATTAAACTTCTATGATAGGGCAATCAAAGACCCGATTAGATCATTTTATATTTTGGTTAATATAAGAATTCAGCGAAATTCTATCAGATTTGTTCAATTTACGTCGCTCCTATTTCAGATAGCGTATTGGGAGTAGCGGCATCTCAAAGAGCATGAAAGGGCGAGTAACATGCACTATTAAACTTCTAGGATATAGGCAAACAGAGACCCGATTAGATCATTTTATATTACGGTTAATATAAGAATTCAGCGTAATTCTATCACATTTGTTCAACTTACGTCGCTCCTCATTCAGATAGCGTACTGGGCTAGGCGGCATCTTAAAGCGGGTGGAAGGGTGAGTAAAATGCACTACTAAACTTCTAGGGTAGGGCAAACAGAGACTCGATTAGATCATTTTATATTATGGTTAATTTAAGAATTCAGCAAAATTCTATCACATATGTTCAATTTACGTCGCTCCTATTTCAGATAGCGTACTGGGCTAGGCGGCATCTTAAAGCGGGTGGAAGGGTGAGTAAAATGCACTACTAATCTTCCATGATAGGGCAATCAGAGACCCGATTAGATCATTTTATATTTTGTTTTATATAAGATTTCAGGGAAATTCTATCACATTTGTTCAATTTACGTCGCTCCTATTGCAGATAGCGTATTGG